>JBBPBT010000685.1:16393184-16415272 GCA_037974875.1 Cicer bijugum
AAAGCTTAAATCTAAAGCTCGATAGTTTACTTTAGATTAAACAAATAATAATTAAAGAGGCATCATATATATACTCAACCATTTTCGTAATAAATGTGTTTAATGTGGATCAATAATGACATGAGTATCATTTACTCAAATCTTTTATTAATTACAATTAATTGAAATATTTGATTGATGCAATAAATAAGAATATGTTATTGAAAAATAATGATTAATATTGTAAAATAAAATATAAAAAAATGATAAATAAAATATTTAAAATGAAAATGATGGAGTATTTTCATAATGTGGACTATGATCAATATGACATATTTTTGAAGGAGAGACAGGCTCATTAATCAAATTGATGGCGTTGGAGGAATATGAATAACAGAACAATATTTTTGTAACCATTTATTCACATTAAGTCAGTACAAAGGATAGTCATTAATTAATTTATTTGCAAACATAATATCAAATACACCGATAAAACTAGCTAGCTAACCACACTCCATGTTTATTTCGAAATAAACCTCTAAAACTCAATGTCTGTGGTTTACTCAAACATTTTCTTGAATATTAAAGCACCACAATCAAATTGATGCTATTGAAGGAATCTAAATAACACAACAATACATAAACAATTTTTCCCGTTACAGTAATGCCACGAAGGATGGCCATATTTATTAATAAACACAAGTAGTATCAAATAGACCAAAGTAGTTAGTTGGCCTTATCCATATTTTAGAAATCCTCAAAACCAATCCTTCCTGGTTATTGCATTTTTGTCTAGTACATAAGTTTACTATTATTGGTTAGCTATAATTTTACATGAACTCTTTTGTAATTATCTTCAATAGATTCACTTGTCTAGAATTTATTCTTGAATTTGTTTGTTTGTTTTAATAAAGGAATGTTGATATATAGTATATAAATTAACAAAAATGTTTGATCGACATTAACAGAGATCTATACACTTTGAGAAAAAGATAAAGATAAAGATAATAATTTAATATATATGATATGTTTATGATATAATAGGAAGAAAAAAAAATCAAGTGTTAAATGAATGTATAGAATTTTAAAAGCACATATATCAGTTATTGAAAAAGTTTGGTGAAACTTTCAATTGAAAAAATAATAGGAGAGGTGTCATATGTGCAATTTTAGTTAGGTATCAAATAGATGCAGAGATAAAACGATATAATGTCTACAATTGTAAATAGAATAAAATTGAAGTGATTGAACATCTCCGAAGTTATAACTTTGAAAATATCAAAATTATTGATTAAATTTATATTATATCAAAATTAATCTCTCAATTTGAATCAAACGAATAGTGTAACAAGACAAAAAAACTAAAACAACACTACGGCAAAGTGGAAAAATAAAACAATACCACAAAGTAAAATTAAATATGTGATAAAATCACTTATTTAAATAAAAGCGAATGGAAAAATAATTTAGATGACTGATTTCAAACCAAAATTATCTTTAATCCTTCATTCTTAGATAGACAAAGAAAAAAGAAATAGAATCAAAGAGACGCGAGACAGCCATTAGGTTATTGTACGGTAGCTCGCCCGCTTAATTAATTCTGATTGTTGTTAGAGTAAATTACACTTACATATCTTGATAGTTATAATAGGTATTTAAATTATTATTATTTTCTGCAAAAGGTATTTAAATTAAATTATACTCCCATGTTAATGGGAGTGTATTTATCAGTAGGCTTTTTTTTTTTCAATTTATAAAATAATAATATATATTGATTCAAATCAAGAGAATACATTGTCAGACAACAATACAAATTCATTAAAAATAAAAATTATTAATTTACAAACAAACTCAACATTCATGTTAATGGTATAAACATTATCTATGTTAACCTTTCAATCTATATGAAATAAACATTGTAAGAAGACAAGAAAACTAAAAACACCACACTCGATGGCGAACAAAACACTAAGGCAGCGACGAAAAAACAGAGGAACACAAAGGAAAAATAATTAGCATAGGGTATTGATACTTTGACTAAGAAGAATGAAAATTGCAGGGAATGAATGGACTGCGAGCGCACATATCATAAACGCAGTTATTGGGACTGGAGTGCTCTCACTACCATGGGCAATGTCCCAAATGGGATGGGGCATTGGCTTATTATGCATTTTTATCTTTGCTGCTGTTACACTTTACACTTCAAATCTTCTAGCTGATTGTTATAGATCACCTGATCCTGTTACTGGCAAAAGAAATACCACTTACATGGATGCTGTTAAAGTTCACTTAGGTACATACTTAAACATTAATAATACTATGCTACTCTGTGTAATCCAAGTTAAACTTTCTTAATTTTTTTTCTTCTTTTGTTGCCTAATTAATATTTAGGTGGAAAACAACATGTTTTTTGTGGAATTGTCCAGTACAGCAACCTAGCTGGCTTTACTATTGGCTTCATAGTAACTACATCTACAAGTATAGTGTAAGTTCTTTAATATATTTTGTAGTGTTAATTAATTAATTTTTCATGTTTTTTTTTACTAAAATTAATTCTTCATGTTACACATAGCAAAATAGCTAATGACTTGGGCTAGTGGAAATGAGGAGCAGTCAATGTAATTTAGTAAAGTGGAAGATAAAAAATTTATTGTTGTATATAGTAACTCTTTTGAGATGAATTTAATTACTCTATTTTCATAGTTTGAAAATAGTTCACACATACTCAAGCATTATATCACATATGTATGTACTAGTATATATTTTAGATAACATAAAATCTAAAAGTAAATTATATTAATTGCAAATTTCAGGACAATACTTAAAAACATTTGCTTCCGCAAGAATGGATTTGAAGCTCCATGCCGTTTCTCTAATAATCCATACATGATTGGTATTGGAGTAGTTGAAATAATACTATCTCAAATTCCCAATTTTCACAAATTATCTGTACTCTCAATCGTAGCAGCTACCATGGCTTTCGGGTATGCATCTATTGGTGTTGGACTTTCTCTTGCATCAGTTATCCAAGGTTACTAATTACTCCTTCCCTTGTCCTTTATCTTTCAGTTCTAAAATTCTATATAAAGTCAACTTTACTTGATTTCTATGTATTACAGATTTTATTTTTCAGAAGTTCACTTGTGAAAAAACACATTTTTTATGTCGTCCGATAGTATCTTTTTTAATAAAAAATCTTTTTTTATTTCTAATCTAAATTTTTTTTTTAATATTTGAATTTAACACTATTACTGCATCGAACAATTTGAATCGACAGTTGAAATTGACTAACAATATAAATTTAATTTTATAATTTAAATTATCTGATCTTAAATTAACATTTACATTTATTCCTACAATTACTGAAGTAGATCATGGTCCTCAAAAAACATGTGCGATTTTTAAAGGGTTGGAGTATTATTATTTATTGGTAATTGGGCCTATAAGTAGTTTGCTTCTTGTTTACAAAATGATCACCATTAGTAGGGGCTATTTTACACACCCCTTTAAGAAAAGTTTACCTTATATCCATTTAATTATATTTTTACACCATATTTTAATAAAAAAATTAATTTTATCTTTTTTAAAAAACAAAATCAAATTTTATGATTTTTTACACGCTTATGTTTTGTAAAACTTGAAAAATATTTTCTAAAATACAAATGTGTTCAAAATTTGAGTTTTCTAAAAAAAATTATGTTTTGAATTTTTTTTAATATTTTCAAAATATATTTGTATTCAAAAAAACTTATACTTAAAAATTTTTTCATAACAAAAATTATGAATTTTTAAAAATACAATATGTTATGGAAAACTTTTTTCAAATTTTTTAGAACACAAATGTGTTTCAAATTATTTGAAAAATATTTTCCATAAACAAAGTTTAAATTTTCTATAACACATTTATGTTCTATAAAAGTTTTTAGATGGCCCAAAAAATTTATAAAAATATTTTCGATGGGCAAAAATTAAATTTTCTAAAATGCTTTATGTTCAAGATTTTTTTTTCTTTCAGTTTTTTTGAATTGCAAGTTGAATTTAATTAAATAGATAAAGGATTATTGTTTTTGAAAATATATATATATATATATAAAATAGATAATTTGCATGTTGGGTAAAAATATAAATATAAGAGTACAAATAAAATTTCCATTCCTTTATATTGTTACAAACTCCCACACCTTTTTCTGAAAAATACAGTGAATTGGTAGTAGCCTTTCAAATGTTTGGGAGACAAAACATTGAGTATATTATGGTTTAAAAATATATTTTATTCGTTCTTAAAAATATTTTATATATTGTTCGATGCGCAGTATGTTATTATATTTACTTTATTAAACAATGCATGAATGGCGTTAAAGTTTTATGATCTACGAAATTAACATGAATTGTAACAGGGAATGTAAAGAGCACATCTTTTTGGGGAAGCAACAAGGGTAGTTCATCAGATATAGCATGGAATATGCTTGTTGCAATTGGAGACGTTGCACTTGCCAGTGCCTACACTCAAATCGCTGTAGATATACAGGTATATGAATTAACATGCTTCAAAATACATAAATGATATTTTGAGTTTTGTTACACGGATTGTTTAAGTTAAATGTTGTGATTTTATTGACGTGAAAAACAGGATAGTTTGAAGTCATATCCTCCAGAAAATAAAGTGATGAAAAAGGCAAATATGATAGGCATATTCATTATGACAATTTTCTTCACTTTAAATGCATGCTCTGGATATGCTGCATTTGGGTCAAACGCTCCTGGTAACATACTCATGAGCACTGGTTTTCGCAAACCTTTTTGGCTATTGGAATTAGCCAATGTCTTCATAATCGTTCACCTGCTTGGAGCATTTCAGGTTTTCATCAGCACATTCACTTTACATTCACCATATATGCTCAAATTATGTTTATATAGTTTTCATTTTTAGTACTTCATTATTAAGATGTTAACCATTCATTTATTTTAAATTATAAAATTATCACCTTATTCTCAATTTAATTCATGTTTTCGAAATTCTTATGAGAAATGTTAATTTTTTTTAATATTTTCTATACAAATATTCGAAAACATAAAACATGAAATAGTAACATATAAATGAGTGTTATGTTAGAAACATGTGTTTGACCTTTGAAGTTGATTTTTCATTTTACTTTGATTAATGTGTTTGATTTTTATGTTAATTTTACATTGTAATAATTGGCCACTAATCCTGAATAAATTATGGTCAGGTAATTATCCAACCTTTATATCGTATAGTTGAAATATTGGCAGTCCAAAAATGGCCAGAGTCAAGTTTTGTAACAAGGGAGATTCCAATGAGAATTGGCAAAAACAATTTTAGCATCAATTACTTTAGGTTAGTTTGGAGGACAGTATTTGTGATGGTGGTGACTGTTTTAGCCATGGCAATGCCTTTTTTCAATGACATGATTGCCCTTCTTGGTGCCATTGGGTTTTGGCCTTCAGTGGTTTATTTTCCAGTGGAGATGTACATTGTCAGACAAAAGATCAAAAAAGGAACAATTCGATGGATTGCTCTTCAAACATTGAGCTTTTTCTGTTTGCTTGTGTCTTTGGCTGCAGCATGTGGAGCTATTCATGGATTGGCTCAAGCTGTTGGTAAATACAAACCCTTTATGTATAAGGCTTAGTGTGCTTTATTGGGTTCATTCATGTATTGTGGATTAGGATCCTCTGAAATGTAATATTAGTATTATAAAACTTTGTAAACCACAATACATTTATTGTCTGTATCTGAGTTTGAGGACCTAGATTTCAGACTATTCTTAAGAATAAAATTATTTATAATTTCTTTGTGATAGATTAAACTAAAACCATACAAAATAATTTAGCGATTATTTTTTAAACATTTTAAGAATAATAGATTATTTTTAAATATTTCTAATAACATATTTCAGTCAGTTTTATATTCTTCTAATAAAATAACACTATTGAAAGCCACATTCAGTAAAATGTCGAGAAATTAGAGGGTTAGTTGAGCATTTACCAATATCTTTCATCAAGCATATCGCATGTCACTAGCTCACTGCTTATAAATTAAAAGTGTTTGTTTGAGGAAGATTGAATACAAAAGAGACACTTCTAGTTAAAATGATGAAGGCTTTTCAATTTTTGACTAATCAAACAATTGATGAAAACACCCCAAACTTTAGAATATACTGATAGAATGGGAACTTTCCTAACCACTATATTTGAAATTTCCAATGCCATTAGTATCAATTGGTTCATGAGTGCTACGTGATAATTGACCCCCGGGCCAACTCATGAAAAGTTTTCCGACAAAGCAACACAAACAAGATTATTGAACACGAGTATAAAAAATTTATCTTCGGGTCAACAAAGTTTCAGAAAATTAAATATTGTGCATTTTAATATTTAATTTACTTTCTAACAAAGTATTCTGAAATCAAATGTTCCAAAAATTAAGTTTCAAAAAGTGCCAATATATGAATTGAATTTAAATTCCTTAAACTCTTCCTAAATAATTTCCGAAGTTAGTTTCTAGAAAAGGGTATTTACTATTTAGGGTGTGTAACTTAAAATACGGTGTGAATAACAACTTTCAAAATGTATCAATTACTTTACTCCAACAAGATTGTAAAGGTGTGGCCATTGATTATGTCGCTAGCAATGTATAACAACAGCCCACAAGATTTAAGTGCACCAACTTGTTTTGATCATAGCTATTTAACTATTAACAATATTGTAAAGAAACCACACAACAACTGATATTTACTAACCACACCAATTGCAATAAGTATGTTTGGTAACCCGTTTAGAAAAATTGGCTCAAGCCTCGTAAAAATAACAGTAGCTAAGTATTTTTTTTATACTTGAAAAGAGCATGTTTGGTACTCAGAAATTAAACAAAGAAAATATTCATATTTGTTTATTTTAAATTTGGATACAAACAAATTTAACTATTTCTATCGTATTTAACGATGTCGTTTTTAAAAATTATTAAATAAATATTTTTTCCAATTACTCTTTTTTATGAAATAAAAAAATCAATCATAGGTAACTAAAGTGAAATTGAATATATATTTGAATATAAAGCATAGCGGAACAAGCATTTAATTGTGTTAGCTACACTTTGTGTTTATCCGTCCTAAGTCCAAGTTGGTTCACCTTTTTGACATTATATATGGGCTAAACCAATGATAACATAATTGGTGCAATATTCAAATCACGTTTTTAAGAATTTCTGTTGGAAAATAATTATATTATTGTGTGAATTTAATAATTTGTTGAAGTTTTATATTGGAAAGAAATTTTTATTGTAAATTTAAGTGAAAAGAAACTTGTTAAGTCCCACACTAAAATAATTTTGAAATTCTACATTAGAATTTCAAAATATGAGTTTACTTCCATCATTATATAATGAGCTTCAAACTATTGTAAAAAGTACACTAAAGTTGGATGTTTTTCCCAACTTTCTCTTTTCTCTCTCTTATATTATACTTGTGAATGATTTTAATTGTCATATTGAGAGTGACACCCAACTTTCTCTTTTCTCTCTCTTATATTATGCTTGCGAATGACTTTAATTGTCATATTGAGAGTGACAGTGCAATAGTTTATTGACGCACTTAATTCATTTAAATAAAACCTATTTCAAACACTATAGAGAAGAAAGAAGGAGAAGTAGTGATGAATTGATGGTATGTGACATATAGTGTGTAATTTTAACCAACCCAGGTAATCGAGTGGAAACTTCTACCAATGGCCAGTTAGCCATCACAGAATAATTATGCCATAAAAGCAGCCGTGTTTGAACAAAACACTTTAGTTTAATGAAGTTAATTGTCATCTTGCTTCCATTTTTTCCAGTGTCATTGTCATGCAGTTGAAGTCTAATGTTAATATCTTTTTCTAAAGCTATTTTTCCCGTGATTATAATTTCAAATATATATAAACTGAATTCACAAACGTGTTAGATAAAAAATCATAGAACTAAACACACCAACTCACCTCACATACCACACACCAGAGAGAGACAAAATTGCAGCACTCCATGTTTGAATTTTTGCAGCAACGTTATTAGCCGTAATTTCCCGGCAAATATCGTAACTGTACCTTCAAAATGTCCAAACTACCCCTCTTCATATTAAAAATCCCGTTTTACTTGTTCCTATTACTAAGCTTCATTTTACCCTCCAAAGTAATTTCGCAAACCACAAATAGCGAAGAAACAATTCTTCTCACTCTTAAACGTCAACTGGGTAATCCACCGTCGCTCCAATCATGGAAACCATCACCGTCTTCGCCGTGCAACTGGTCGGCGATAACGTGCATCGGTTCCACCGTGACGGAGCTTCTCCTTCCGAGCGAAAACATCACAACACAGAAACTCCCGTCCACAATCTGCGACCTCAAGAACCTCACTAAGCTTGACCTCTCCAACAACTCCATCGCCGGCAAGTTCCCGACGTGGCTGTACAACTGCACCAACCTCCGGTACCTCGACCTCTCCCAAAACTACTTCGCCGGCGAAATCCCCAACGACATCGACCGTCTCAAAACACTGACGTACCTTAACCTCGGCGGCAACAGCTTCATCGGAGATATCCCGGCGGCGACCGGAAAACTCGCAAATCTTCAAACGCTTCACCTTATTCAAAACAACTTCAACGGAACTTTTCCGAAGGAAATCGGAGACTTATCCAATCTCGAAATCCTAGGTTTAGCTTACAACTTCAAGCTCAAACCCATGGCGATTCCGTCGGAGTTCGGAAAAATGAAGAGCTTGAAGTTCATGTGGATTTCACAGTGTAACTTGATCGAAAACATTCCAGAAAGTTTCGTGAATCTCACAAATCTCGAACACTTAGATTTATCGACGAACAATTTGACAGGAAACATACCGAGAAATTTGCTCTCGCTGAAGAACTTGAATTCTTTGTTCCTTTACCAGAATAGGTTGATTGGTGTAATACCTAATTCGGTTCAGGCATTGAATTTAACAAACATAGACTTGGCAACTAACAATTTAACTGGTTCAATACCCAAAGAATTTGGAAAGTTGCAGAATTTGACGTTTCTGCACCTGTATTCAAACCAGTTATCTGGTGAAATTCCTAGTAGTTTAGGGTTAATCCCAAATCTGAAAAACTTTAGGGTTTTTGACAATAAGTTGAATGGAACATTGCCTTCAGAATTGGGAAAGTATTCAAAGCTTGTGGCTTTTGAAGTTGCAGATAATAAACTCGTTGGTGGGTTACCAGAACATTTGTGTGATGGCGGTGCTTTGTTAGGTGTGATTGCTTTTTCTAATAATCTCAGTGGAAATTTACCGAAGTGGTTGTTTGAGAATTGTGCTTCTCTTACCACTATTCAGCTATACAATAATAGATTTTCAGGGGAAGTTCCTTTGGGTTGGTGGAATTTGACTAAATTATCTACTTTGATGTTAAATGATAACTTTTTTACTGGTCAACTTCCAACTAAATTATCATGGAACATGTCTAGACTTGAGATCAGAAACAACAATTTTTCAGGTCAAATATCTATTGGAATTTCTTCTGCTTTGAATATGGTAGTTTTTGATGCAAGAAACAACACACTTTCGGGTGAATTTCCAAATGAATTAACGGGTTTATCTCAGATCACTACTCTAAGGCTTGATGGTAATCAACTCTCTGGAACACTTCCATCAGAGATAATATCGTGGAAATCGCTTAGTACTCTGACAATCTCAAGAAACAAAATTTCGGGTCAAATCCCGGTAGCTATGTCTTCTCTTCCTAATCTTATTGAGTTGGATTTGTCTGAAAATAACATAACTGGTGAAATCCCACCTCAGCTTGTGCGATTGAGGTTTATTTTTCTCAACTTGTCCTCCAACAAGCTAACAGGGAACATTCCTGATGAGTTTGACAACCTTGCATATGAAAACAGTTTCTTGAACAATCCTCAACTATGTGCTGACAATGAAAAATTCAATCTTTCAAGCTGCTTGGCAAAAACCACACCACACTCCAGAAGCTATTCATCTTCGAAATCGAAACTCCTTGCTCTGATTCTTGTTGTCATTGTCGTTGTGTTGTTGGTCATCGCCTCTTTGGCCTACTGCACATTGAAAAAGCATTGCGGCAAAAAGCATTGCAGGCGTAAGCTTTCAACATGGAGGCTTACCTCATTCCAGAGGCTTGATCTCACCGAAATAAATATATTCTCAAGTTTGACAGACAATAACCTCATAGGAAGTGGAGGGTTTGGGAAAGTTTACCGAGTAGCTTCAACCTGTCCAGGTGAGTACGTCGCAGTGAAGAAGATTTGGAATGTCAAAGAAGTGGATGACAAATTGGAGAAAGAATTTATGGCCGAGGTTGATATTCTGGGCAACATTCGGCATTCCAATATAGTGAAGCTTTTGTGTTGTTATTCAAGTGAGAACTCCAAACTTCTTGTTTATGAATACATGGAAAATCACAGCCTAGACAAATGGCTTCATAGAAAGAAGAAGAAAACATCAGTTTCAGGATTGAGTTTGCACGTGTTGAGTTGGCCAACGAGATTAAACATTGCCATTGGTGCTGCACAAGGCCTTTGTTACATGCACCATGAATGTTCAATGCCAATCATTCACCGAGATGTCAAGTCCAGCAATATACTGCTTGACTCGGAGTTCAGGGCAAGTATTGCAGATTTTGGGCTTGCCAAGATGTTGGCAAAGAATGGCAAACCATACACCATGTCGGTTATAGCAGGGTCTTTTGGATACATTCCACCAGGTAAGTGATTGCTAGCTACAAAACTTTTTATATTCGTATTTGAACTTAACTGATTGTATAGGCTTCACTTGTATTGCAGAATATGCATATTCAACCAAGATTGATGAGAAAGTTGATGTGTACAGCTTTGGAGTTGTGCTTCTAGAGCTTGTGACGGGAAGAGAGCCTAACAATGGAGGCGACAATGCATGCAGCCTGGTTGATTGGGCATGGCAGCATTATAGTGAAGGGAAATGCATCACTGATGCCTTTGATGAGGATATCAGAGAAACAAGTTATGCAGCAGAGATGACAAGTGTCTTCAAATTAGGCCTCATGTGCACAAGCACGTTACCCTCCACTAGGCCTTCCACAAAGGAGATTTTGCAAGTTCTTCGTCAGTGTTCTTCAGGTTCTACGTGCAACAGAGTGGCAATTGAGTTTGATATTACTCCTCTTATTGGGAATACAACTTACATTTCCAGCTACAAAGATAGTAGAACTGTAAGTGAAAACGAAGAAAGTTGTTTATACAGTGTATAACGGTAGCATTCCATGCTAAAGGTATTTCAAAATAATGGTACGGTACTTAGTACAACGTAACTACCTCAAATGAAATCATAGAAATATTTCAAAATATTGGTACGACGTAACTACCTCAAATGAAATATAAGTATTGCACGGAATATATAGTAATTAGTAACGTGTTAACAGGGGATGTAATGCTCAAGTTTTGGATATAAATAGCAGCTTTATATTCTACGTTTTCCACATTACACTGCCTTTATATAGGCGTCATGAATATGTCAGTATATTCTAGTATATAACCTCTGCAGTATGTTTATCAGCCATATACTCTGAAACAAAATAAAACACTGGCAAGATATAGAAGGAAATATTGAAAGACCGACAAAATCACAGCACAGATTGATTTTCCCTACTGTCTAAACATCAAATTGAAAGCACCAAAATAATGTTTGATTTCATTTACATGATGTATCAACCACATCACAAGCAAACAACTAAGTTCGCATTCGGTACACAAATAAGTTAAGACAATACACAGCTCTGAAGACAAAATGATCCCATGTTTTACGCAACATGATGTAACCACATTTTCAAACATCTTCAATCATCGCAATGCTCCCCAAAACCTCAATCTGATTAGCTTCCATCATTTGCTTTGCAACAGTTCCTCACTGTTCAAATGTAGCCTCTTTGCATTCAAAGGACCTCAGCACAGCAACAACCCCAATATAGTATAAGGTTTCATAGCAACTTCCATGATTTCACCGCCCAAGTATCATGTGATGCACTGCAAACTCATCCGCCTACAAAACCAAAACCAAGGAGGAACAGTATTTACACATAAAAGTCATTGAAAAAACATGCCTTTCACAAGCTTCTGCAAAGATTCTGACCTAGCCTCATCTTAAATTTATACAACACTCCTGAGTCTGACATCTGGCTATAGACAATATAGGAGAAAAGAAATTACAATAATAGTTAGGAATGCAACCAAGCATCAAACCATCAAAAAATTAAATTGAAACAAAAGGAAGTTCTGGTCTCTGAGCCTCTCTATACACAAAGCAAGTCAGGTTGTTAAGCAAAGTTACTGGAAACATAGCACGTATAGTGGTGCAAGACCTGCGACCACATATTCACTGGTCAGAAAATTGATTAAGAAATTCAATTACCATGGAAATTGATAGCCAAAATATCTTGAGCAAAGGGGGAAAGTATACAACGTAAGAACAGGCGGTCATAGAAGATCCAACATCATAGGAAGATAAAAGGGACAGACTATTCTGATTGTATATAATATGTTAATAAGCTATAACAAAGGAGGGAAAAGCTGTTTCTTTTGAAAACCCGTGAAATATAGTACTCTTGTAATGGTTGATAAAGCAAATTCGCGAGAATAGTAGTATTATTACAAGATTAAATCATCTTTGCACCGGAGAAAACGGTAAGAGATTAGAAAATTCAAAACCTTAAACTTCTTCAGCCATGATATTTTGAAATACTCTATTTCCATGAAAACACCTACTCTTCAGAACTGATCAGGATCAGCCACACAAACATCACCCTGCAAAGATCCCTGACTCTCACTATCTCTCAGACTTCCCAGTTGTTTTTTTCACTGCCATCCACAATAGTTCCTAATCCAAAAGTCCTCAAATAAAGAAACTCACCTCGCTATTGACATTCTGAGTGCTGGCACTTGGTACATAATCCGAACATTCATCCCTAGTCAAATTACAAGCTTTGTCTAGTTGTTGATCCATACCAACAGCAACCTCTTCCCAGTCTGGCAAGTTTTTTGTAGATGTATCTTTTGCACTTCCCAAGCAATCAAAAGCTAGGTCCCGAGCTTTGTCTCCATTGACTCCATTCTGAAATGGATCACCAACTTCTAATTAAGGAATTTCACATGAACCAAACAACTTCCCTAGGGAAGGTTCTTCCACTGGTTCAGCAGGCTTACCTCATTCAGAACTTCTAAAGCGCTTGATTTCAGCTTATCATGTGTGGAATCAACAAAATATGTTTTATTTATCTGCATATCACCACCTATTTCAGTAATTGTACCATTTCCTAGGAGTCCATCAGATGACTTAATTACACAATTGTTGTCAGCATTCCTCGTTGTTGAGCCAACTGACCTAACCCCTTCAACACACTCAATACTCATTTGAGGTGTACCACCCAATTTACTAGTACAACATTCAGGTGAAATACGCTCTAGCCTCTGTGGGCTAACAGATGTCCGCTTTTCTGATTTGTCTAGCTTCACATCCACCATTTCAGGGTTATTCTTCCTCTTCATGCACCTTTCAGAAGAGCTAGATCCAGAGTAGCACTTTGTGGTATCATCACCCATTTTCTCAGCTGCATGGCTCATATGCCTCGGCATTCGAGCACGTTTATAACCATCTGGAAAAACAAATGCAGGGAGCTGCTTTCGACGAACATGAGAAACATAAATTTCCATACCAGGCTTCCAGTATACATACATAATAATTTCTTGTCTGAACTCATCAACCGTTCCACGTATATCAAATTGCTGCCCTTCTTGACCTCTTATTCCCTCTTTTCTTTGCAAACCCATGAAAAATGCAGAATGTGCACAAGGCTTGGATGTGTCTGTGTACTCATGTGGATAAGGATGACACTGCAGCATCCCATTTGTATCTCTCTCAATCTAGATAATTGTAAAGCATGTATTAATATACAGAGCAAAAAAAAATGTTAAAATGTTCATAGATCAGACATCTTCAACGAATAAACACAGACATTAGACATAAACAAAACCCAGAAGAAGAAAGTCTCATAGAAGACTGACAAGATTGTACCTTTAGGGTTAGCTGTCTCAGTCGGGATTCCACCCAACCTCTCCATGATAGTAAATCATCAGCATCTAATGCAACTATGTCTACTTGTAAATAGTTTTTGTATGCCTCAAAAAAGACATATGGCTGAAAAAGTGCACTCCACTGTGATTTGTTAAGCTCAATTTCCTAACAGTAAAAGTATCAATCAAATGAAGTGATTCATAAACTCAAAAGAGAAAAAAAAAAATTCAGGAATAATAGACTCCACTTACATCACAAATCTCGTTGCCATAGCGGAACTGTTCCATCATAACACGAAGAGTGCTTGTCGAAACGTTATAGCTGGAATTCATGCAAGGGTATGCAGGAGTAATTATTGGCATAATGTGATACCTGTCCCTGTAGTTTCTGCGAGGATTCCATATAGGGAAATGCAATCCATTCTCTTCTATAGAGCATAACATTACAGGGTTTGGCCACCGCCACTGTGTATAGACCCTGAAGAATCTAGAAACCAACATACTAGGGATGGCATTAGGGTAAAGCTGGCAAACTCGAGCAACTAAAATAGCCCAATTTACACCTCCAAGGAATCCAGTAACCTAAACACACGAAATAAGGTAATACAGACAGAAACACAAATAATCATGCCATTGGTTATTAAAAACTCTATTAAGGTTGAAGGCATAGTTCTTACATTTGAATAAACGCCGCGTCTTTTAGCCCAAAACTTTAAACACCTCAGCGTAGTTCGGAAGTGCTATCATTGTCAAGGGTTAATGGACTATCAAATTAATAAGATAAGAAAACCATTGAATTTAATATATCAACAAAACCAAACTAATGAACACATATATTAACCTCAACATTTGGAACAAGTCTAAGAATTTGATCTGCCACGCGGCAGCCATTAAGACTTCGAACAGTTTGTTCGTCAACATCATGCAAAATGGAACTGTGTAAGATATCCAGGTCCTGTGGACAAGTGTGGTGCAGAAAGATATTAAAGTGAAGTCAAATTTAAAGGGAAACTAGATTCCAAAGAAACAGATATTGCTATTACAAAAAATCTGTAACGCATAACATAACTTAAGGCAATATAATGGATACTAGTAACAATATAATCCTGATTAACAACTTTTTCCAATATAACGCATTAAACTCAACAAACTACATAAAAAAATTTATACCAACAATAAAACACATGCATGAACTTATACGTGCTAAATGAGCACAAAAGACACAGTACACAAAATGAAGAAAACATCAAACATGATTGCATTCACTTAATGCACCCTAGAAAACTCAGCTTTATAAAGGAGTGAGTACTTATGTTACAGAAGTCCTAAAATGCTTAAGCAAAGAGACAGATGTTGTTTTAATAAAATTTAGCTGAACATTTAAAGGCCCTGCTGAATAAGTGACCAAACTTACTTCTGGCACAACCAAAAGGGATATACTTGCATACAGCAAATCAATAGATATTCCCTGGAACTTGAATTTCATCACTGGGACATGTGCATCGGGAACAGGTTGAAGTTCGGTAACTTCTTCCATTTCAGCCAGGATGTTATGCAAAATGATGAAGAAGTCTTCCTACAAAAGAGAGATACACTGCGTAAAATATTACCAATGCAAAGTATTTTACTAAATTGAGGAAAAGTAGCCAGCCGCAGTGAGTCACCTCTCGATTCACATAGGAAGGACCAATGCACAAAGTATCTATGTCCACTCCAGGTCCATGAACCTGAAAATGCTTGAGTTGTTGCGATAATATCCATTTCCAAACACTTGTAGAACAACCACTTATAAAACAAACAAAAATGGTATTTTATATACCAACAGTATTCTGACTCATTTACTGTCTGCTTATATTTACTTTTGAACAGAACGTCATGTTTTGCTACATGAATGTACCAACCAAAAGGGAAAGGGGAGGGAAGGGAAGAAGCTGTTAACAGTCAGGAAGAACGAGGGACTGACATTTTATGCTAACATCGGAAATATTATTCACTAGAAGTCAACGCCTGCCAGTCAGTTGTTGACAGTGACTGAAACATTATTATTGTCGCAGGAATCACCAGCTATTGAAAATCAGGTGTCTCTTGAAAGGTGGCCATTTTACTATATTTATAACAATTCTTCTATAAACATTTCCGCAATTTATAACTCTATAAATATTTCCAACATCCTCCTGATTTAAGATCCTTCCATTATATTCAACTCATTTCACTATCAATTTCAACAATGAATCAAATTCAGGCATATAAAAAAGCCTTGAATTGAAGCCCTCCACACTCCAAATAATCAAGAAAAATTAGCAACTGTTCCATAGATAGAAGTTTTCACAATATGCAAGTACTAGAACGAGTAAGCAAAAAGGTAACACTAACAGACTCACCCCTAGTCGATAAGATCCAAAAGTGAAAATGACGGCATTTGCATCCTCAACCATCTGATCTGTGTAGCCTCGCTGACGGGTCAATTGCTTCACCCAGCTTTTCACAATCTGCATTGCAGATTAACCTTATGATTATAAAACTTTAATTTGATGGGTGCAGTGAAACACCTTGCAACAAGAAAAGGTACCATCCCCAAGCCATTGTAGTGCCATTGGGGTTGAAGAAGAAAATGAATCCTGAACAGGCATCAATCTAGCAAAGTTCCAAACACTGTTCTTCAATATGTTACAACATAAAACAAATTTCGCAGTGCTTCTTCGGGACTTGGAGAAAAATCATTACATTACCCAAAAATATGCTTAAATACATTTTTAGTCCCTCTATTGTGTATCATTTACAATTTTGGTCTCCTTATTTCTAAATCCACAATATTGTTATTTCCCACATAAGCATTTTGAGGCTGAATTTTGATGGTGTGGTAAGTGACATGCTTATATGGCAACTCAATTGACAATCCGGTACTATCTAGGTAGACTTTCATTTAACAACTAATTTTCATTTCATTAAACTATATATTAATCTATATCACAAAAATAAAAGCAAGACATTGTCTAAGTGGTCTCACTTCCATACTTCCATATCATCGAATAAGTTGGCAAATAAGTATCTCACTTACCACATCATACAAAATTAGCCCCAAAGGCATTGTGGAAAAAATGTAAACATTTTAAAAATTGGGGACCAAAATCATGGATTAAGAAATATGCAAAAATAGGAGTACTGAAATTGCATTTAAGCCACACAAAAAAGACAAGTACACAAAAATAGAAATAAACAATAGATAATGATACATCATGAAACAACGGAGTAATTAATTGTTGAAAACTACCATAAGCTGATTTAAAAAAAAACAAAATCAGATAAGTAATTTACCTGATCGAGGCGGCGAAGAACCTCTTGTCTGGCTGCAGCTTCTTCGTTGCTCTCATAAAGCCCGGAATCAACCAAAAACTAAAGTAAAAAGAACAAACAAATAAAATTTTATTGCTTTATATACAGAGAAAGAATGTGAACGAATGGAATTAAATAATGAATTATGAGATGAATCAACCTTCTCTAATTCGAGATTACGATGTAGATCAGAGTCGGTGGGACCAGCAAGAGAAATCGGTTTTGTGAATTCATAATCGTTGGCTTGCTCTTGTTGTGGCGGCGGTGGCGGGGTAGACCCACCGTTGGGACTATCGGAAACCGCCATTTCGACTTAGATTTCGATAAATCAAATCAACGCAATACTACCGACGCTTAATTTGCATGTTTCAAATATTTGGGATCTGATTGTTCCAGTTATGATAAGCCCTAATTTCAGACGTGTATTTGGATTGAGATTTGGGGATTTGAGGTTTGGGGAGTCAAGGGAGCGTTTGGAATATGAATAATTCATGTGAATATGAAACCGATTATTTTCCGTACAAAAAACCGATTTTTTATTAGACGGAACGGAACGGACTGTTAACGTTATATCCACTCCAACCAGTCCCCACCTGTCTTACTTTTACATTGTTTAATTTTAAAATTTGTCTTGTTTTCCGGAACTTTCTTTCAAAAATTTATTCCGCGCGACTTTTTTTTTTAGAAAAAATATTTTTTTAAAATTAAATAAAGGGTAGTTTTTTAAAAAAAGCTTTTATAATTTATGTCCAATGATTTATTCATGTTAGTACAAGTTACTTTATATCGGTGCATAATTATTTTATTTATTATTTTTTATATAAATGACTACTATTTATTAAGGATAACAAATTACTTTAAAATAAATAAATTAGTTTAAAATGAATTTTATGAAATCAAAGCTTAATTTAAATATATCAAATTTTGCATATACATTTTGTGTGTTGTGATGTTGATTTATATAAAACATGAGTTCAATATTTAATTTATAAATATCTACTATTTTGATTTATTTAAAATTTTAACGTTTAAAAATTTATGTTTAATCTATCTCTTACTTAAAAAATATGTATGAGATGTGTATAATGTTTTGCATATACATACAAAAATTGTTCAATAAATTAATCAAATTCAACTTTAATTTGAATTTTCCAACTTTCATCCACATATCATTATATATTTCATAAAATTTTAGATTGTTTTAAAAAATTGTGAGAAGTTACACATAACCAACTAAAATATGTCATATGCACTTCAGTGACTTATTTTAAGGAATTTAAATTTGATAAAGTGGTGTACACATAACTATTTTTAATTAAATGTGAGTAACTTATCTACAATTTTTTAAATACAATTTATGTCTTGTTGTTATAATCCAAACTTGGACATACATGAAGGGATAATATCAATCACAAAAAATTTGAACTGTGATTTTTTTTTAAAATTAATTATTGTTTTTAAACTAACTCAAAATTAATATTTGTTTTAAAACAAAAATGTTGAACATTTTTTGTTAATGAAATAGATTATTTACATGTGATGAGTGTTTGTGAGTGATAAGTAATTAAAGATAAAGATAAGAAAATTACACAATGATGTATTATGGTTCAATAAAAGTGGAATACGTCCGATCATCCTAATTTGTGAACTTCTCCATTAATGTGTTTTAACAAAAATGTTATTATTTTCACACAAACTTTGAAAAGTTCCATCGTTCATTTCTCAATCTTAAAATAATTTCTTACAATTACCTTCAATCCATAAAAGGAATTTTCACACATTACCTTTTAATCACAAAAAATATTTTTACAAACCACTAAAAGTATTTTTAAGAATATAGTTTTGAGTTTCAAATGAAATGTTGAGAGAAGGTTGATGGATCAGAAATCTACTAAACACTTGTTTGAGATTGATTTTCAGCAAAAAAAACTCAGTAAAAAGTGAAGTAACAATGTCGATTTACAAGAAATGTGGGTTTGAATTGTAAATGCACCTTTTAAAAAATTTCTGTTAAAAACTTAAAAAAATAACTCAAGATTGATTTTTGGTTATGAAAACAGAAAACGGATAACGTTATTGGTTTTTATTATAAAATAGAGAACGTTCTTTGATTAGCTTAAAACAGAAAATCAGTTTGTGTTTTATCTTAGTTAATCAATTAAGTATGACAAATAAAGAGATAGGATAGAGAATACCACACAAAGATATATCCTAGTTCATCCAACGTGGGTTACGTCAAGTCCTCACACTGTGAGACTTTTCACTAAGTGTTTAAAACAAAGAACCTTCTTGATCTTACAACACCTAATCTAGATCAATCTTGATCTATTTCAATCTCTATTACTTTCCACCTAGAAAGCAATAATAACATCTATCTAACTTTAATAGGATTTAATGTACTCTTAAAGAAACTATAAATAAACTCTTATAGTTTGAGTTTTTACAATTGGATTGTTTTTGACAGAATTTGAGATTTCTCAACTCTTGTTTGAGAATTGATTCTTTACAAAGGATTTACTGATAATTACGCAATCTAATATAAAAATAAGATCAGTTTCTTCTTTGCGAAATTTTAAAACTTCAAGTATGTGTATGTGATTGATTTATGGGATTTTAAAGCACTTGAATTTTTTTCCTTGATCCTGGACATTGGCCTTCTATTTATAGGCATTAGAAGCTTTTAATGAAGGTCAAAAAGAGTTGTTGGTAGTGCTCTGTATTTTGACTGAAGCCAATATATCAGATTAAAAATAATCCAACTTTGAAAAATTGCTTTTTTGACTTTTCTGGTTTAGCATTAAATCAACTTTGTCTTCTAGAAAAAAAAAGTCTTTGATGTTTCTCCCTTGATCTTGGATGGTACAGTCTATATCTTGAGTCTTGAATGTAGTCAAAGGAGTTTAGAGAAGAATTATAAGTCATTGCATAAGAGAATGCACAGCTGCTGAAGTTATGCAGAAAACGGAGATTGATTATCAATCTGGGTCTGTCAAGTTGATCTTTCTTGAGATTTAATAATCAATCTGGAGTTCTTGTTTTAATCATTCTGGATGTCTTTTGCAATGTCTTATCATATATCAAGGTTGATCCAACTTTCTTGACAATTTGATTTTTAGAGTTACAAACTGTCATATTTTTTTACTGTATTTGAGTCCTTTTATTTTAGTGATCGGATAACATTTTTGAGCTTGGATGAATCATATTTGTTCCTTGCCATGTGGTGATTCTATTGGAATAAATTTCCAGGGCAGACTCTTTGTTAAAGAGGTAGAAAAAGATTAATCAATATGTTGTGATGAACATTTTTTAAGTTGGAGATCTTTCTCTGTTTTTAATGTTCTTGTTGTTGTTTTTTTTGTTTTGCTTGATTTTGTTCTTAATTAAATTCACTCAAAAGCACATGTTAGATTAATATAACATTTTTAGAATCATAATTAACTTTCTTAAATAACATTTGTTTATTTTCATCAAAACTTTAAATATGGAGTTTGTCTTAACAAAAAGATCATTGAATTTAGTGAAAGATAATTGAAGTTTTTGCTTGAATGAAGAGCTTTAATTTCTCAAATATGATTGTTTAAGTGATTAGTTGATTGCACTTGAAACTCTTGTTGTTATCTTGACCTTGAAGTTCTTTTTATAGGCGTGATGAACATTGATGACAACTTACGTAGCCATTAATAATCCAATTGTTCATATTGATATTTTATAACCAAAATGTTTTTCGCTTCTATTTTGAGTGAGTGTTATGACTGAGATCATTTGACAGCTATTTGATGTCAGTGTTTATGCTTTGTACGCAAGTTGTATTTCAGCAGAGGAATAACATCAATGTCCTTCTTATCCTTGTTGTCATAGATGTACTTGTTTCACATGCCTTCAATCTAGAGATTGATCTTGTTATGGTTATTTATGTTGTTTTGCTTCCTTTGAACTTTTGTGTATGATCATGGTTCTGAGTTGCCTTGATATTTAATTCACTTATGATTTGGAATTGATTCATTTTATTTTTATCTCTAAAATAAGTTATCCATAATGATATTGTATAAAAATGATGATACTCACACAAACCATTATATTATTGGTTTGACTAGACTAATGTTATTAAAAATCAGAATAATCTTGGTTTGTCCATAATGTTGTTCTTATGAATCAGAAATATCTTGTGTTGTTGTATATGATTACTTATCTTCGAATACCACACTAAAAAATACAAATTAAATAACAACAAAATTTAAAATCATAATTAAAAATTATTTAATTTTATTTGATTATCTTCAAAATATTAATTTGAAATTTTATCTCAACAATACAATTATGTTAATTTTTAGAGATAATTTACTGTCCATTTAAATCACAAAGTACTCTGAAAAATTATTCTCCACTTTTGAGGTTATTTAGTATACATACACAAAAATCTATTTGTCACATATTATAAGTTAAGTTGAACAAAATAATAAACCATATTATACACTAGCAAACATAAATAAAAAATAAATATAAATAACCTCAAGATATATGGTTTAGTATTCCAAACTCTAATGCAAGATTCGTTTTTGCATTAAGAAAAATATGATTTTTATTTAGAGACAGACAAATGATTTGATTCATAGGTTAGTAAAAATAAAAATGAAAACGAAAATGAAAATAGTATTATACATTTTAAGCTAGTCTCGAGAGTT
>JBBPBT010000685.1:16418613-16433134 GCA_037974875.1 Cicer bijugum
CTGTATATTCTATGATTGATAAAGATCTTGAAAATAGATCGATGTGATTTTAATTAGTTGATTTAAAAGAAGAAATTAAATGAAAGATGTCTTCTATACCACAATTCATTTTATGAAACTATATTTACACTTGTTTTTATTATAATTATAACCACATTTTTTATGATTAAGATTGTGTGCAAGATCTAAAAGAAAATTTGCAAAAAAAATAGAGTAAAACACATAAGAAAATCATACACTTGAAAATTAAAACACCCTTGAACTATATTTGAAGAAGATACTTGTCACTATCCATTGAAATAATAATGATCACAATAATACTAAGAATAAATAGATATTACCAATTGTACATTCGCAACGGCTTCTTTTCTTCCTCTAGAGAAGCAATAAAAAGTATTGCTTTTTTATACATGTCTTCTAGTTCTGATGGAATTCCCATTACTTTCACTTTAAACACATTGTTTCTATCTATTAAACCTTTCTTTTGCTTCAAAATCAGGTTTAAACATTTGGCTTGCCCGAGTTTGTATATAGTCTCATATTAAGAATTGGTAGTATATAATATTTGACTATATGCCCGATAATCAATCATCTCTCAATTTTGGTAGTATTTTACTTCATTGCATATTGCACTATCTAATATTGATTAGTTAATTAATAAAAGTAAAAGTGTCACGTTAGTGTCTTTCTTCATCTCTATTTTTATAGTACCTCCCTCTTTTATTATTATCTTCTTCCATTATTTCTCACTTTCTAAAAAGACATAAAATACTCCTCAATAACAACATATTTGTATGGTATAGATTGGAGATCACACAGAAAATAATTTTGGTAACTTATAATGATACAATAAAGAGGTTATTTTATTCTTTATATTAACACATTAAAATATATACAATATCCCTACTTTGACTACATTATATCTTATTCTTATATAATTAGTTTTACTATCGAATGCTTAATACATTTACTGCTAATGAAGTATTTACATCATCTACCTTTATCAATTAATGAGTAGTTGAAATTTGTTTAATTATATCATTTGTGTGTATCTATAAAATTATGTCTCGAAAAGTGTAATTTTGTGGTGGAGATTAAAAACTCTTACATTTTAAATTCATTATAGTATTTGTCGTGGTCTAAATATTCACAATTGATAATTTTTAAATCGGATAAAAATTTTGTGCTAATTAAGATTCTTATAAATTCACGAGTATGTGTCTCACAAAATCTTCATCAATCAATCGTGAAGAAAAAAATTGTGACGATTCAAACAGGCAGCATATTGAATAAAAAAAAATTAAAAATAATTTACGGTGGCTAAAATTGTCACAAATTACTATATTTTTTATTTAAAAACATATTTTTAAAAACGTAAAAATAAAAATTATTTTAAAATAGAAAAACAATTTAAATTTATTTAAAAAGGTAAACAATTTTAAAAATGAATAAGATAAGAAATTCAAATAAAAATATTATTTAAAAAAATGAAAATACTAAATAGCACGTAGAGAGAAGGAGGAGATACTAATAACCAAAAGAAAATATACATGATAAAAAGTTTAGAGAGAAAATAGAAGTAAAAAAAGATTAAAAAAAAATGTGAGGTGAAATTTTTTAAATAAAATATGGGAAAAAATAAATAAATAAAAGTAATAAACGAATAAAGATGAATATCAGTAAAAGCTTAAACGATCACAAATTTATGATGATTTAAATACTCACAAAATTTATTCGTAGTCAATTTTGTGATCATCTAAACCTTAACAAAAATCCAACAAAATATTTAAACCATTTTTATTTGTCTAAATCAAACGTGAGAGTTGACTCTTTACTTTAAAACATATTCTCTATCTAATTAAAAATACTAATATTTATTTCATGATCCAATATTAATGTGATCTATACTGTCATAATCAAACAAATGGTACCATCGTTTCTTGTTGAAAACTCTAACAAATGACAAATATATCAATTAAAAAGTAATATTAAAATTATATTAAATAAAAAAATATAGAGAACTGAGTGAAATTATACAAATACAATAACATTCAACATTTGACGCTTTATTAATTTCTTACTTTGTGTGTATTCTTTTAAACACACCCTAATTTCTCTGACAACCTAATAGATTTACTTGCTAATGAATATGATATCACATATGGAAGTCTTCCACCTTATATCTATCAAAACCAAAATATATTTGAAATTTTTAAATAAGGTTTTAGTCTCTTAAAAAATTCAATATTGTATTTTATCTTTATTAAAAAGAAATACATTTTTAAGCCATGTAAAACTATCATCAAAATATTTTGTAGTTTCCATGAAGAAAATACCGTATTATAAGTCAATGTTGGACGATATTAACTATAAGTACTTTTTGAGAAAAAATTATCTCTAAGTATAATTTGTTTCAATTCACTAGGTCTATTTATTTTATTTTATTTAAAAATATCCTTATTAATACTACTAATTTATTTTAGAGTATAAAAAATTAAAATTTAACACCTTTAAATATAAATATTATTTTAAAAATATTAGCACATAAAATAAATATATTAACTATACCAATATTTCTTAATAAGAATTAAAGAACACTTGTAACAAGGACCGAGCTAGTAGTTAGTTACATTGATTAAAGGTTGACTAATTGAATTATTTATACGAGAGATAACAAGTGCATTCAAAATTCTTAAATCTTGTATGGAGGACTCAATGGGCGCACCCGAATTCCATGCCTACCACTTCATTTGCACGAAACAAAATCAAGCGTTGTATGATGCTGGTCTACGTTACTAAATCAAGTATAATGCACGTTAGTTGTGAGTAAAATTGAGTGAAAAAAAAAAAATTGCAATTAAATGTAATATAATATTCACCAAAAATTCATGTCGAAAAACAGGGGCTACATTAATTAAACATTTAGAACAGTATCTGGTAACACCGCGCCACCAGTTTTAGTATTTTATTCGTTCACGCGTGCTGGATTCCGGAAAAGCAGTCACGCACATTCCATAAGTTTTCTTCTCATACACACAACTCAACTCTAGAAACACTTTCAAATTTCAATCTCAACCGTCCATCTTCAACCGAACACCACGAACGGTCCCGACACACCGTGACACGTCAGCAAAATCCAATTGTTTAAACAAAACACAGATCGCCGCAAAACTAAGCGAAGAACGTTTTTCTTCTATGTACTGTGACTCATTCCACTCTCTTTCCTTTTTTCAATTCATTTTTTTTTTCTTTCTACCTCGCCGCTCATTCCAAAAACAAAGAAAAATAGTAACAGTTTGAAGATTCGATAGAGTGAAGAAGAAATGGCGTCAAATGAATCTAGTTCGCAAATGAAGATCGTTCATGGCGACGCTGGTTACATACTCGAAGACGTTCCTCATTTATCCGATTATATTCCAAATCTTCCTGTATTTTTCTCTCTCTATTTGTCTGATTATTTTTTGAAGTAACATTTTCAATCGCATTTACTTCGTTTCGTTTGTGTAATACTTGATTTTGTCTGTGCTTTGTAGACTTATCCCAATCCGCTTCGATCTAATCCAGCTTACTCGGTTGTTAAGTAAGTCAATCAGTTAGTTTAGTATTGTGATTGTGATCTGAGTTTGAAATATTGAAACGCATTATTTATTTGAAATATTGATTCTGTGTTTTAGACAGTATTTCGTGCACATGGACGATACCGTTCCTCAGAAGGTTCGTTTTCTATTTCTGTTCATGCACCCTACCTGTTTGTTCATTTTCTTATCTGGATCGTTTTTACTATGCGTTCTTCTGCGTCAACCGATCCATTAAGTATCAATTATTTTGTGCTTGAATTGAATTCGTTATATGTTGCTTTGTGTTTAGGGGAATAGGAAACTCTATTAATTGATTACTAATACTTAATTAATTATCAATAATAGAAAGAATAAGCTGAGTGTTTGGTATTATTAATTTATTACTGTTGAGTTTTTCCTGCTTAGACAAAGAGGAAAGCAAATAAAATAGAAACACTGCACTTATCACTTATTTATCAGTACTATTGACAAGGTGCATTGGTGTATAAACTATATTTGGCCTTTCCTTAGGTTGTTGTTCACAAGGATGGCCCAAGAGGTGTTCATTTTCGACGTGGAGGACCTCGGCAAAAGGTTATTTATCTTGTTGTCTTTACACATGTTATGATGAATTTATGATTCAGTTTTGATGCAACAAACTGACATAATAATGCGCTGTTTAGGTATATTTTAGATCAGATAATGTCAATGCGTGTATTGTCACGTGTGGTGGTCTCTGCCCTGGCCTCAACACTGTCATAAGAGAAATTGTCTGCAGTCTTTCTTACATGTACGGCGTCGACAAAGTACTTGGCATAGATGTGAGTGGGTAAATTCTCTTTTAATTTATGCTCATTACATTATTTGTGCTTTGGATTATACAGTCTGTGATGTGTGCTGGGAAGGAAAGCTTATATGGATATCAAGTACTTCTTTTCTTCGTCCCTAACTTATGTGTGTGTGTGGAAATTGTATGGATTATTCGGATAATTGATCAAATAAATTTCAACTTAGTACACCTTATTAGATGTTCACTGGGTACTGGAAGTGTGCTCTTTGCACAAGTTCAGAAACTTGGATCATATCGATTTCCATTTCTGAAAGACATGAATGAATGGACATAAATGTGATTGAAGTTACACTTTCTTGAATTAATTATATGTTTTATGAGAAACATATGATTATCTTTCTAAACATCTTTGTTTTTCAAGCATGTCCAAGTTCTCATAGCAACTTGATTTTTCTTGTTACATTAAATCTGGAATTAGCATCACGTTGCTGTTATTGTGAGTATAAACTCTGATTAATCATGTTTAAATTTTTTCACAATGATGGTGAACGTATGCAAATGAAACATGGCACTCATGATGGTAAGCTGGTCAGCTTCTATCATAGAATTATAATTACTTGAAAGACGGATAAATCCCGTGTTTTGGCATTCACCTTTAAAAGACAGCATCATTAATATGAATGGGGGATGTAGTGTTTACACGAGACATGAACATTTTTATTATTCTGTAATTTCTAAACGTAAGGCCTGGCGTTTAACAAAAACTTCCTATAGATAAAACTTAAAAGTTAAACTAAACAAACTTTTGGTTTTCATGAAGTCACTTCTCTCTTCACTTTACTTTTTGTCACATTGGTCTTTTGGCTTGAGTTGATTTTGTTGATTAATTATTTTCACCCCTAAACCATATTCAATTTTACACAGGGTGGTTATAGAGGTTTTTATTCGAAGAACACCATTACTTTAACTCCTAAAGTGGTCAATGACATCCATAAGCGTGGAGGAACGATTCTAGGGACATCGCGAGGGGGGCATGATACTGGCAAGATAGTTGACAGCATCCAAGATCGGGGAATAAATCAGGTTTACAATGTGAAACTGTATTCTACAAAAGTTTCCAATGATACTAAATACTGGAATAAAAAATTTGGACTTTATCTTTGAGTAGGTTATTGTCTTGACATGGATTTTTCATTGTTTGGGTTATGGTTACAGGTTTATATTATTGGAGGCGATGGAACACAGCGAGGCGCGGCTGTAATTTATGAGGTATGGTGATTCAGTGGTTTTCATAATAGAATACCCCTTTGGACTCCAGTTAGAAAAATAAAGCTTATCTTCAGTCAAAGAAGAAATATTTTTATATGTCTTTTCTTGATTCCAAATGAAATTCGCATATTTGCGTAGTTTACGTATACTTATTTGTTGAATTTCTTGTTTATGTTTGAATAAACGAGTTTCCTTCACAACACAACTGTATTAATTTTATAAGCTTTCGTAGTTTCACTTTAATTTGCAAGCCCACACAGAGAGATACAGATAAAATAGTTTCAAATGATAAAATATTTAAATTTTAAATAAATTACTGACAGGCATCACATTCACGACTTTTCTTTTCCAAATATAAGTATATATTCTTTCTGCATTATTATATTTGCTACTTTTTCCCCATTAGCCTTTCTTCTTTTCAAACAGTGCAAATGATGATAGCTTATACGAAAAAGTAAATTTTGAATGGAAATCGTTGATCCATGCCGTCAAGTGAAAATTCAGTAGAACCGTAACAGTTATTGTCGTAATCTTAAACTTCAAAATGCCTTCTACTTGCTTGTTACATCCTAATGAATTTTTTAACATAATTGTGGGTTTTTGACAATCTAGTATTTTACATTATGTTGATTTCCGAAAAGGTAGTTTGTATGATTCAGTACTAGTACTTCTTTTGGTCACTTAAGCTTTATGATAGTTTCAATGAACAGCTGAGAGCACATAATTGCGCTAAAAGAATCGTACATTAATTTTCTATGTATTAACTGCCTGATTGACCTGTTATCATTCTTGGCCTCTTTTTGATATTGGAGCTAAGCATTCTGAACATATTTTGGTTATCATACAGGAAATTAGACGACGGGGTCTGAAAGTAGCAATTGCAGGAATTCCTAAAACCATAGATAATGACATCCCGGTATGTCTGATATCAATATCTTAATCTCTTTTCATCCAAAACTCTAACCTTGTCACGATTTGAATGATTGTTACATCTGAAGAGTCAGTTATCTATGTTCGCAGAAACTTCATGTGGTTTTTCTTCTATTTCATTAGGTCATTGACAAGTCCTTTGGTTTTGATACTGCGGTTGAGGAGGCTCAACGTGCCATTAATGCAGCACATGTTGAAGCTGAAAGTGTTGAGAATGGCATTGGTGTTGTGAAGCTAATGGGTCGATATAGTGGTATGCATACTTCACATTTATGTTGATATCTTCAAAGCCTGTAATTTAGATTCGTTAAACCCTATTTCTTCACTCCATCCAAACGTAGTGGACTAATATATTTCACTGTATGCTACTCTCTTAAATCAAACTTGTTTTTGGTGTTGTGATTAATACTACGACCGCAGGTTTTATTGCAATGTATGCTACTCTTGCTAGCAGAGATGTGGACTGTTGCTTGATTCCAGAGTCACCCTTCTACCTTGAAGGAAAGGGTGGACTTTTCGAATTTATTAAGAAAAGGCTGAAAGAAAATGGACATATGGTCATAGTCATAGCTGAGGGAGCAGGACAAGATCTTCTTACAGAAAGCATGCAAGCCATGGACCAGAAGGATGCTTCTGGAAATAAGCTACTTCTAGATGTTGGTTTATGGATATCTCATCAGATTAAGGTATTAATTTGTATACAAGAAGATTCTTTAAACACGTTCCTTTTCCTCAAAAAATTATATAGCATAATGCTGCTTGCCTAGTTAGTTATACATCTCTACGATGAATTAAAAGCTTGGGGAGGAGCTCTATCCAACTACAGGTTAACTGGTTCAAGTTCAACGGTGCTTAGATAAGATCCATTTAGACCCTATTTGGATTAGCTTTTAGCTTAGGAGAACTTCTCAGTTAAAATAAGTATATGGCTCTTACAAATAAGTTATTGGTGTTTATGTCGTTATGAATAAGTTAAACTAGAGCTTAAGAAAATATTAAGGTACAGAAGGGTTTCGAATTTCAGCTTATATGAGAAGCTGCTGTTTTTTTATTAAAAAAATCATAGTTGTTGCAGTCTTTTCCATAAGTATTTCTTGAGCAGTTTATCTTAACTGGCTCTTAATTTATTTGAGTCTTCATGAGACTGGTATTCACTCTTTTTCATTATTCAAGATAGTTGATCAAAACTCCACTGGTCAAGCAGAAAAAACTTGTTTGCTCTATTTTCAGTATGCTGGCATCAGGATATTTGATATTTATGTATCGGGCTGGTATTCTTTTATGACAACCAGTTTTTTATATGTAGCCGCATCCCCTGGTGGTCAGACATCTTTCTTTGTAAAATTTTTTTTATTGAACTACATAATGTCAAGTCATCAATCTATTAAATGACAAACTCTGTAAATTTAGTGACATTATTCTTTTCTTCTGATTTTATCTATCCGGGCATCCACTTTCAGCAGATACTAAATACTTCTGCATGCCTCTCAATGCATATGACTTGAAAATATGATATGGGAAAATGAAAGAAAAAGCTGCAGTTTCAAAACCTCCTCAATGAAACCATTTATCAATTTTTGGGCTAGGACTACATGGCTTCTCTTTAGATTATCTTTATTGCCTTGTCCAGTTTGTTATATTTACTTACTGCAAGTCTGTGTTAAAAGTAAAAGTCCATCTATCCAGAACAGTCAATTTGTGCAACTTGCTCTCTCTCTTTTGATAACATTTGTCTTCCTGTTATAGGATCATTTTGCAAAGGAGAATAAGATGGCCATTGTTCTTAAATATATAGGTCAGTTTTGTTAACTGCATCCTCTACCATGTTGATCTATTCATATCTTAGACAACTATGGCTAGATTTCTTAACTTGATTATCTACCAGATCCAACTTACATGATCCGGGCAATTCCAAGCAATGCATCGGACAATGTCTACTGCACACTTCTTGCTCAGAGTGCAATTCATGGGGCAATGGCAGGGTATACTGGATTCACGGCTGGACTTGTCAATGGCAGACATACATATATTCCATTCAACGTAAGTTACTACAGATCCTTACACAGTTTTATAATCCGATACTCTTTTATGTGTACTATAACTTTCTTTTATTGGTTTTACATCAAGTGGTTGTAATAATGCATGTGTGAAGGCATAAATGCTACTATCTTGAGACCGAAAGATAAAAATACTATATATACAAGTTCATTTTATGTTTTCACTGCATATTTGCATAAGAACAAACACATATGATGCCTATCTGCATCCAATTTCCTATTTATGGTTTTTTATTTTTCCATGATCATTATTATTCTGACAGTTGAGTATATATTTTAAAATTTTGATATCCAGAGAATCACTGAGAAGATGAACCAGGTTGTGATTACGGACAGAATGTTTGCAAGAATGCTTTCTTCAACAAACCAGCCAAGCTTTTTGAAACCCAAAGACATCCATGAAGTCAAGAAAGCAGAACAACCTCCACCTCTGACTCCATTGTTAGAAGGGGGCAATTGCAATGGTGGCGAGGAAGCAGAGAAAGTAGAACAAATTCCCGCTCAGGTGTTAGAAGGGGACAATGTCAAAGATAAACAAAATAAACAAAAATCAGGAAATCACACCGAAAGCTGTATTATTTAAGGGCTTGTTTATTTATCTAAATTGTATTCGGTCTATCATTTTGCATCAAGCATGGACACATTAAAAGCGGAGTGTATGTAGCTGTTTTATTTGTCCTTTACCATGTATTACAAGTTGGTTACTGTTAGACTACCCTTAAGCATGACTGTAGTGTTCAGAGGATATGTTGTTGAATGAACTTTAACCTTTAACCTCCAAGTCATTAATTAAGAATGAAACGGAATCATTATTTTTAAAATATTCAGCATTTAATTAAGTACGGAACTTATGGAGCTTCATAAAATATCTATCCTTAATCAATGAACTCGGGCTAAATACAAATAATCTGTCTCCGCTCAATTAGTTTGTATCGTTTTGTGAATTTGAGATTGAGCTATTTGTGTTCAAGTATGACTTTATCCAAAATATTGGAGAAAGGCACGGGACTTCAATTTGGACTGTAAAAGAACAATGGACTTAATCAACCTCTTAAACAATTCGAATCAGTTAGACCCAACGAGAAAAACCCAATTTGATACAACACTAAAATCATTGTGCACTCCACCACGAAACCATTTCGGAGGAAATAATAGAGACCTAACTACAACTTCAATATTTTTTATGCTTTCGTGATTGCAACAAATTGCAGTTGTATTACAGTACTAGCACAAATAGAGTACTCTTAAAATGTTTTTCTTAGTAAATAACATGATAAGATCACAATTTTTTTCTAATCGATTTCTAAGTAGAAAAGTAAAGATAAATTTTTCATGTTAAGAAGATTCGTTTAATGAGTTCGACTTCTTCCAATGGATGATCTTTTATACACATTGGTTAGAAGTATAATCTATGACTACATGTTTAAAAGATTTAAATTACGAATATTCATTTAAGTGATTGATTTTTTTCAATAGAGATATTCTATATACATCGGATAAAAATAGAATATATGATCACATGCTTAAGAGACTCAATTATCTGTCAATTGTATCACATCATAACGATGACAATTTAATAAAAATAGAGACTCAATTATCTGTCAATTGTATCACATCGTAACGATGACAATTTAATAAAAATAGAGACTCAATTATCTGTCAATTGGATCACATCGTAACGATGTCAATTTAGAATCTTGCATTGGTACTTGGTGACCTAACTAGTCTTCTTTTCTCGTTCTATTTTAATGAATCATCGATGTTAGTAAATTCTTGATCAAATAAATTCTTTTGTTAATTATTATTGTTATCTAACACATCATAAAGAATAAGTAGAAAATACTGAGGCGACACTTCATCCTTTTTCAAAAAAAAAAAAAAAAGACACCTCATTCCACGTTTCTTGGAGGTGCTTGACTGGTTAATTTGAGGGGTCAAAGTTGTTCACGAGTAACTAATTGAATATGTAAAAATAGTGAGTTCGTGAACAATTATAAAACTGAATGTAATCATAACAATTTTGTGCTCCAGTCCAATTGACTAAAAAAAACGGGGGAAAAGAGAGAAGAAAACATCCATATTTTTTCTATCTTTATTGAAACCGTTGAAAACAACTCAAACACATAACTAGCTTATAAGGCAAAATAATCATTAACAGATAAAATTTATATTTTATAAAAAAAATATATTATATATTGGAGATTTTAATAATGAAATCATTAAATCGATTCATATAATTGAATTTGCTTATAGAAATCAAGGAATGAGTAATCAGGAGGCCAATACAATCCCAAGAAGCCACTTTCAGGAGATCCGTTGACAGGACGACCGTATGAATATGATAGAGAGAGTGAGTAAGGAAAGGAACCACCAAAACCATAGAAACAACATACTGCACAAACTAACCTATTACTCTCACTTCTTCGATATTTTATTGAAAAACCAGCCATCACTGTAAAACCCCAATATTTAAAGAATACCCCAATATTTAGAGAATACCAGGTGATCAGAATAATGTCTTGGAGAAAACTCTTATGAATAAACTACAAATTGTAGAACAATGACAGATAAGATGCAAAACTCCATAAGGTTTAGAATAATACATATAAACTTGGATATAACAAATCGGTTGTTTAGTTTTTGAAATCAAATAGTAAATGACGTCTAAGCTTGGGATGTGGTGAATTGATTCTCAAACAAATGATTCTCTTTTATCAGATGCTTCAGTAAGCATCAGTCAACCATTTTGCTTTTCAAATTTTAAGTGTATAAATCCTTCAAATAGTTTGCATCATCTGGCCAGATGTTGTCAGATATTTTGAAGAAACCACTATTCTGATCATCAAGAAAACACAGCAATCGAATAATTGACAAGGCACACTAGCTCCTGTATATACCGGAGGGCTCCGCATTCTGAACAATCCAAGGGTGTTCTAGGAGTTTGTGCAATGGTAGTCGTTGAGAGGAATCCTTGACTAGCATCTGTTAAAGATCAGAATGAAAAACACTCAGGCACAATGGTTGAATGAAATATCATGAAAAGAAAATTCTGAGAGCTTCAGAAACGGTCCGCAGTGCATATGATAGATGCAAAACCTGGCTGATGAGGTCTTTTGCAGCAGAAGAAACAATTGGTTTAGGAGGGAACTTGAGATCCACTTGTATTATCCTGTTAGGAATAAAAAGATATAATAACACATAGGAATAGCATTAGGCACGGTAGAGTCAATAGCACCTTGTAGTATTTTAAAATTGTTTCGTCCTTGTAGTTTTCATTAGTCCCATTTAGAGTCGGAAGATACTAAACAAAACTCATGCATGATGATACATGTGCTAATTCACTGCTCAATTCTTACCTCCTGTAAGTGTCAGAATGTTCTTTAGCCTCAAAAGGGGGGACTCCATAAAGAAACTCATAGCAAAGGACACCGAGGCTCCATATATCCACATTTGCATCATGTTCTACACTCTCCACTGTTGAAACATCGAGAATTTAGGCTCATCACATATATAGAGAGAGAGAGCAACATATACAATATGAAATTTCATGTCACGTAAACATACCCATCTCAGGTGGAAGGTAATCCAGTGTGCCACACATTGTCCGCCTGCGATTGAATGTGTGCACTGACCACCCAAAGTCTGCTATCTTCAGTTCACCCTATTAATGAAAAGGTTTTGACATGATAAGAATAAAATAAAGATAACAACCAAACAACCGTAAAAGAAACAGTAATATAAGTATGGGAGATCACCTGTGCACCAACAAGAAGGTTCTCTGGTTTAATGTCCCTGTGTATTACATGCTTTCCATGGCAATATATAAGAGCTCGGGCCAATGATGCAACATACTGCCTCAACCACAAAACAACGGCATAAACTCGTCAATTTCAGAAGAATACCACACGACCAATCAGATGCACACCCAATTAGTACAAATTACCGATAAAAAATTACATCAGCGGACTTTGGTGATACACAAACAAACACATGTGAGGAGGAGGAATTAGTACTTACAGTAGCTGCACGTCTTTCACTGAAATATTTGCATTTTTGTAATTCCTTGTAAAGTTCACCTTTGGGTGCATACTCTAAAATCAAGTAAACTCGTTTCTGCAATGAAGTTATTATATTATTATTTCAGAGGAATAGGTATAACAACCTTCTTCAACGAGACATGGTTGGATCCTAAATGTATCAGCAAGAGAAATAACTATACCTGATCATAAAAGTATCCATAAAGGCGCAAGATATGGGGATGTCGGAGATGACTCTGTATTTCAACTTCTCGCCGAAGCTGATGCTCAACTTGGGATTGTTGCAATTGGCTCTTAAAGAGTACTTTCAGAGCAACAATATGATTACTCTGTATCATCATAACCACATTTCACATTTTAATGAACACGTGAAGACAAGGGGAAGAACAATTGAAAAATAACAGCACAAATCAACAATAACAACAAATTACGACCATTTCAGATGCATAAAATTCAACATGAGCCACATGTAATTTAATGGTTTTGCATCCAAATTCTCAACGTGAGATTTTAGGGTAATAATAACAACAGAAGAAAAAAAAACGCTCACAGTTTTTTCTCTGGCCAAATAGACATGACCGAATTTTCCCCTTCCAAGAGGTTTTCCAATATCAAAATCATTTAGAGTCCACCTTTTTTGCTCTGCAGCTGAACCTGAAACCTCCGAAGAAGCCTGCTAAAACAAAGAACGAAAAAATCAATAAGAACCAAAATATCTTCACACCTAAACATTATCATCAGATCTTGTTAACAATAAGCACAGTTTCGAGCACCAACGTTGAACAATCAAATCGGCACCAAAATATCTTTAAACCTAAACATTATAATCAGATCTTGTTCAAACTTAACACAATTTTGAGCAATATGAAAATGAAGGGGGGGGGGGAAGATTGTTTAAAATGAAATCGACGATGATGAATCAAAGCCTGAAGAATGTGAAGGTTAGGTTAGATTAATTAATGAAATGAATTGATAAAAAAATGAAGAACGAGAAAGAAGAATAAACGATTGAAACAGAAAGGTGAGAATCGTAAACCCTAAAATAGAGAAGCGAATAGAGAGGCAGAGAGAGATTATTACCGTGTATTGTCGAGGCTGAGTCTCTGTTGCGATGGCCATGAGAGGGCAGCGCGGTGGGGAGAGAGAGGGAGAGAGAGAGGTATGTTGAAAATGAAAATGGGTCGGGTCGGGGTCGGGTTTATAGAATTGGAAGGGAGAATATAGAAATAGAAGAAGGCAATGAAAGCAGCTCCTTCTCTTCGTCTTCTTTCTTCTTCAATGTGCTTTCATTCGTTGGTTCATTAACAACAACATCCAAACATTTTTATTTGTGTAACGGTCGAATAACGGATACTTGCCACGTGTTTCAATCCCGCTTCTCTACTTCTTTTCAAAATCCTTCCTTCCTTCCTTCCTTCCTTCTCTCTTTTGTCTTTTCCTAACACAACAACAAGGAGCGTATATATTACTCCAATTTTTATTTATTTTTGACATAATATATTACTTCAATCTACCTATTACATCTTTTCTATTCTATTTTCTGAAAATGTAAAACGAGGAATCTGCTGTCAATCTACTCTTGAGAAAAAAAAGAGGATTCTATTTTTAGATTTTCGAAAATATTATTTCTTGTTTTTACATTTAAAAAATTTAGCACCAAAACCATGGTTTATTAATTATTATAAAAAATAGAGGCTTTTGAATTCGAACTTTCTTCGTAACATATTACTTAATATTTGTGATGACGTTCGGATGCTAAGTAAAAATTCATCCAATTCAAAAATAAAAATGTATCTGTAGTATGATTTAGTGGATGACATTGAAAAAATAGTATTCTCGTTGATTAAAATTATAATTATAAAATATTGATTGAATATTATT
>JBBPBT010000685.1:16433435-16478193 GCA_037974875.1 Cicer bijugum
TAGCTTGTATTAGAAAAACTAACCAAATGTTCAATATATTGTAGATACAATTTAATGGTCATGTACTCTGAACATGGAAAAAAAAAACAACAAAGATCTTTCATAAAATAAACTAATAAAGACAAGAGAACAAACAAAATGATCTCCAAATTTTTTTATTTATGAAAATTTTAGTGTATCTTACCACTTTTCATGATAAAACCAGTTAGTTTTATCAAATAAGATAATAAAAATTAAAAAGAGACTATTCATAACACTATTATTTTTTTAGTAACGTTGACAACAATGTTTTCAACTTATCATTTTATGAGATTCATGCGAGTAGTATCACTTTATGTGATACCAACATGAATCCCCTCACAAGTGATTGAGTAATACTTTTCATTACAAAAACTACTTTAAATCTCAATCGTTCATAATAATACATGAATGTTGAGATTTGCAAGGCTATCCGTTCGAGCACTAATGAATGATGCTTTTTATGAAATCGATACAATGCAAGTCAGTGATGCAAAAGAGTAAAAAATAATGATTATTGAAAAGAGAATATTAAAAATAGTGTATTATCATTACTCGTGGTAAATAATACAATTATGGGGTGTGTTCAAATAATATTTGAAAGAATTTTGAAATATATTGTTGTAATGGAAAAATCTTGATTTATTCAATCAATATTTTAATATATTTAAAATAAGTCTTGATGTATTCAATTATAATTGGTTTAATATTTTAAACAAAGTGTAGAAATATAGTGATATTCGATCAATACTTTTACGATTTACTTTACAAAATAATCACAATTATCTCATTGGCTCACACCAAAATAATTGAGATTTAGATAATTGGGATAGACTATCCATGTTATACGAAAAAACGATTCAAAATAAATTAAAAAATTAAACCAATCTTATTTATACACTTGACATTTTAAAGAGATGTTTTCTAAGTACTCCTCCTCTTTCATGGAGTTCAATGAGATTATTATCTTATCCACTATTTTATTGAGGATTTAAATGTGTTTTTTGTCCTTACAAATATATTTTGTTTTAATTTTATTTCTTGTAATTTATTTGAATTGATTTATGCACCTATAAATTATAACAAATTTCTAAAAAGTCATTTGTGAATTTTTTTAGTAAAAAAAAATAATTACATAACTAATTTTGGACGAAGTGACAAATAGTAGTTGTGTAATTATTGTCACAATGACCAAATAAGAAACATTTGTTATAATTTTTCTCGAATGTTCATTTTTCTTTAAAATAAATATTTTTGAAATCATATTTATGCATATGTTTGTCATAATTTAATAAAAAAATCTTAAACAACCACTCTTTTAGAAAAATTATTTTTTATAATTAATTTTTTTAAAAAAATAATTTTTATTTAGACAAACAAATACTAAATAATTTATGATTTTATGTAAAATTTCAAAGAATAACCTATAAATCATCAAGTTATATTTTGTAATAATTATAATCCATAATAAACGAGTTCATAATTCTATATCAAATCTATGCGAATTCTTCTTAGCACCATTTTTTATTTTATACATGATTCACCACATATTAGAATTTTAAAATTATCAAAAATTTAACAAAAATTAATAATATAATTCAGAAATCACAACAAATAATTCTCCTCCTCTTTATAAATAAAATTATGATATACTTTAACTAAATCATATCACTCGCTATTTTGATAATAAAAAATAAAAATATCATTAACATCTATTTTTGAAAAACAACCTCTATAACTTGAATTTTAAATATTTTTTAAGTGGATTAAAGTTGATATTAGAATTTTGCCATAAAGAGTATACACTATTTTGGTGTAACGGCGTCGTTTGTGGAATAATAAGTTGAACGGCGGTTCTCAGTGCGCGCTCTCCCTCCCTCCCTTACAAGTCACAACCGGAAAAATTCTGAAAGACAAAATCGAAGGCTGGAACCCTAAATTGGCGATTCTACAGCAAAGATATACTCAACCGCGTCAACATTCGTTACTCTGAACATCAAATTATGGTATGATATTACATGTTTTATCACGCATCTTCGTTATTACTATCATAGTTACATTAACCTTGGTAGCTTCTTGCATTCTCGCATTGTTTTCTCTTACGAGTTTTGAAGTTTGCATTGTGATAAAAGTTTTTCGGTTTTGGTTTTTCAGTTCTCAATTGCAGCTATCAATGATACTGACTCTCAATGTCACTGGGAACCACTAGCTCCAACCAAAGAAGCCCAGGCACGTTCCTCTAATTATCTATGAATGATTATGTTAACCATTTTTCAGAACTTTGCTTAGGTTACAAATATTATGGTTCTTTAAATTATTTCATTATACTCTTATTTAATAGCTTGTTCTTCACGTATGTTATGTTTATCTTTTTTTTTTTTTTTCTTTTTTCTTTTTACTTTTAATTGAGTGTTAATTGCTTTCTGCTTTTTATAGGTTCCAAACTCAGGGGCTACATTGCCAATATATTCATTTAATATAATGTTTTATTTTTCATTCTCTGTTATTTCAGGAATTTCATCTTTCTCAAACTTATCATGAGGGACTTGTCAAGTTACAAGCAAAAGAATATGAAAAGGCTCGCCAGCTCTTAGAGTCTGTCCTTAGAGATCCTCTTATTGCTAATGCTCAGGTGGATAGAGGTGCGGGTGACGGTCATCTATTGCAGCTCAGGTTTCAATCTCTACTACATACACTATATGAAGTATTCCACTGCACCATCGTCGTTGTATCTTCGTATTGTTTCCTATTTCAGTATGTTGCTTTGTGAAGCAACATCAAGCTCAAATTTATTGTTAAAATTTCCCTTAAGTTATGTTTTAGGAGATTCTATTGGTTCTGATAATGATTTTGTCACTTCTTTTATTGTTCATAAAACACATAGCTGGTGAATGTTCATGTTTTAAAACTACCCTTTTCTGATACTGATTAGTATAACAGAGTCACACACACTGCTTATATGGTGCTGTTTAGGTGAAACCTATATGCATGTGCATTGTTTGAATTCAGGTTTCTATTCTTCTACCTGCATAGCTGTCGCTTTTCTTGCAATGCTTCAGATACTAGACTGGGTCAATTCAGTATCTTCTCAGCTTTGTTATATGCTTAATGGTTAGGATTATAACGTTTTGTGACAAGAGTTTACTTGTCCAGTTTGATTTGTTAGTGTTAGAATATAAGAAAGTATCCGAAAAAACTTGGTTTATGTTAAAGTGTTGTAGTTTATATAGCAAGATTAGTTTCTATTATTAGAGGATCTTACACTGTCTCCTAAGATTAGTTATATCATGATTTAGTTTCCTGATTTTCCTATTTATTTAGGATTGGGAATGTTGTATCCCTATAAATAAGGGTTAGAGTTTAGGCCTTAATATCGAATAATATCAATAGTTTTACACTATTATCATATGTAAAGTTGTTATTATTTCTCTTCTGCTTCTTTTATCTAAAACCTATAACTTCATCTGTCTAAGATGTTTGTAACAGTTAGTTCCTCTTATCTATTGCCAGTTCACTGTTCACTTAAATATATGTATAAGTGTTACTTACAGAGGTTTCTACAGATTTTTGGCATTGAAAAACCTTGCCGCAGTTTTTCTTCAGCAAGGTTCTACTCATTACGAGAATGCTCTACACTGTTATCTTCAAGCTGTGGAGATTGATTCTAAAGATTCTGTTGTCTGGAACCAGCTGGGAACATTGTCATGTTCAATGGGCTCACTGAGCATTTCACGTTGGGCATTTGAGCAAGGCCTCTTGTGCAGCCCTAATAACTGTAAGCACAGAAATTGTTTAATATTTCATTTTTCTTGTGGTTACTTAATGAGGTGCTCATTGGTATTTCTTTTATGTGAGATTCATTTTTCTGTTTACACCAATGGGTTAAATCCCTTCATGTATTCCAATTGAGTGTCTTTTGAACTGTCTATCTATCTCTTCTTGCTTGTATATGAGCATGTTTGGATAAAATTAAAGAATTACATCCACAGTGTACAGTTGCATTTTGGACCCTAGAATTACTTTAAACACCTTTTGTATTAGCAACAAAAATGTAATTAACATCTTGAGCAGTAAGAAATCCATTCCGCCAATTGTAATATAATCTGTTGCTTCTCACTGAATGGACAGTCAGCTAGAATTCTTTCTGGTGTTTTTTGTGTTTTACAAACATGTCCTCATTCATTGCATTTAATTGTTTTTTTTAAACTTCTATTTTTAAAAATAAATTCACCCAATGCTGTCCAAGCATAACTTAAAAAAGGCATTACAAGGCACAAAGCTCCCAAAATTATGGGATATGGGGAAGAACAAAGATCTGCAACCTTTCACCCCTTCCATCACTGTGGCTCAAGGTTGAATTTGTTTGCATTGCCAAAGCCTAAATGTCATCCTTAATCCTTATCCAGACAAAACCAGTTCTTTCAAAATTATTTGGATAATCATTTCAGACAATAAAGTTCATCCTTTAAAAGTTATTTTCATAATGTATTCTGTTCAATAGTAGTTCTATTTCAATTATGCAAACATGCACATAGTGTATACATGTCTATTTGTGCATCTGTAATTTTATACCCTTGACATGTGTCTGCAGGGAATTGCATGGAAAAACTTTTGGAAGTTCTTATCGCAATTGGTGATGAAGTTGCTTGCCTTTCTGTTGCTGAGTTGATTTTGAGGCACTGGCCGTCACATTCTCGTGCTCTGCATGTTAGAAATACCATTGAAGAATCAGAACCATTGCCATTTGCTCCCAGAGGCATAGACAAATTGGAACCAAAACATGTGCGGCTCAAATTTCCTGACAAGAGAAAAGCTAACGATGAGAATCTAGATGAGGATGTTGCATTCAAAAAGCTGAACCAAAACAAAGATCTATACCTGACAGAAGCTTCCTGGGTGGCTCTTGCTGATGCACTGCTGGAGATCTTATTGCCTTCAAATCTGCAAATTTCCGAGATAGAACATAAAAAAACATGCAATTCTCCGGACATTAGGCTAAGAATAAACTTACCTTGTAGTTCAGAAGCTGTTGTGAACACTGTGGAAGTGAAAGGGTTAAGTGGTGAAAATAGAGCTTGTGGTGATGATAATATTGGACAATCAAGTGTTTTTAAAGAGAAAGAAGCAAATATCCAAGAAGAACAACCACATGAAAGGCGGAGTTCTCGACTTGAAAGGCTCCGGAGCCGTAAACCAGGGAAAGAAGAATCAAACTCTTCTTGTGGCAAGAACCCTGCCAAGGTTGTCATTCAGTATCTTGAACCTTTCATTGCTGATGGGTTGGGTGATCAAGAAACTTTTGATAGTGATACCGCGGCACTATCCTCATCAGGAAATTCTGAATATGATAATGTTTCTGCATTTTTGAGAGAAACTTCAAATAATTATGGTGCTTACCATATGGGGTACTTGCTGTTAGAAAAGGTATCAAGACAAGGCATCCCATTTCAGGATGCTTTTGTCAAATTTCTGGAGATGGAAAAGTTGATAAGGCATTGGGGAAAGGATAGAACTGCTGAGTGTAATATTTTTCTTGCTGAGCTGTATTATGAGTTTGGGTTATGCTGCCCCACTGGTTCTAAACAACTGGAATGGATGTCAGAGGCATCTTATCATCTCTGCAAGATCATAGAGTCTGTAGCTCTTGATTATCCTTTTCACTTGACTAGTGTCTTGAATGAAGATCACATTTTAATTCATGGTTTCCAAGAGACTAGTGGAACATCAACAGATACCTCCACTGAGAATAATTCACGTTTAGACAGCTTGCTTATGATGAAAAACAGTTCCTTCTGGACTCGATTTTTCTGGATAAGTGGGAGATTGTCTATTTTTGAAGGCAACAAGGCAAAAGCTTGTGAAGAATTTTGTATGGCTTTGTCACTTTTGGCAACAAGGGAAAAAATGGAACATTCTCCAGGTTCAGTCCCCCGCCCACATTGCAAGGATGTAAAAGAGCTAAACATTGATCGAGTTCTTTATGAGGTTAATATATTGAAGGTCAACTTTTTGATGGAAAAGTCTGTCATTAGGATGATCGAAGAAGAAAAGTTTTTTGAGTGTGTATCTCTACTTTCTCCCCTTCTGTTCTCCACACAGGATGTCTACATCGATTCATTTTCCTTATCCATGGCAGATAAAAAAGATGAAAAGATAACTTCCATCGAGCTCATGGCTCTAGATGTTCTAATTGAAGCATGTCAGAAGACAAAACCAATGGATGTAGATATGTATTTCAATTGTCATTACAGAAAATTGAAAATACTTATGGCATTGATGGGTTTGAATACAAGTATTACATCAATTAAATGTTCTGATCAAACACTTGGTTTCATTGCACCTTCTAACTTGGATACCGACTCAAATGAAATTTCTGGCAAGCACTGCAGTCACTTGGTTGCCGAGGAAGTGAAGGCACTCTCTGACTGTATATCACAAGTGAAGAAAGTTATTGATCACTGTGGAGATTCCGTGAGTAAATATCATTGTCAGTAGTCTTGGATTCTAAGCTGTCTGATCTGTGAGGTGTATTTCTTTAAAATCACTTTTCCGTTGATCCATGTAGTTCATGAACTATATTTGTCGTTTGTGCTACTTCCTGTGCACAATAAACCCATTAGTTAAAAGCTGCCCTACTAATTGTCTATTATGAGACTGTGTAATTACCCTAATCCACAAACTTCATCTTATAATTACCCCTTTTGGATAAACTTGACATGCCTCCTCGATGTGGTAAAAGAAGCTTATTGTTCCATGTAAAAACAAGAAAGCTCACCTCCCTTGCATTAGTGGTGTTTGCTTATTGAAACTTTGGGCTAAACGATTTTTCCTGATATGTATGTTATTCCCAGTTTGAGTTTGGAGACAGTGGCCCAATTATTCTGTCACTGCCTAGTTTTTAGTGGACTAAACTGTTTGATATGTTGGGGGTCAATCTTGACTGTCCAATTTCACTTAGCATTGCAATAATTCTTTACAGATCATTTGATTGATTTCAAAAGGAATCAGGACTTTTGGTATAGTGGCAATAATCAATTTTTACTGTCTAATTCTGTAATTGGGTGGAGTGGGTTGCTCTGATTTTAAGGACCTTAAATTGCCCATAGATATGCTTTATTAGGTTGTGTTTATGCCTCTTCTCTGTTGTATTGCTCGTGACTGTTCCATTTCTGATATATCGAGAAGCTTCGCAGCTCTGCTGCATTCTTGGTTTTCTCTTTCTCTTAGTTACTTTCTTCTACTGTTGCGGAATGTATATTATTATCCTCTCAATTACACTTTCCTCCCTTTTTGTCATAAACTGTAAATTTTTATGAAAAATCAATCAGCCATTATCTGTGATATTGCTAATCCAATTTAGTGTAACATGGTTTTATGGGCAGCACCGCCTATTTCCTTATTATGTTACTTTATAATGTCATTTGTCGTGAAAGCATTTGTGTTCATCCATTTGCAGGATGGCCTCACTGTTCCAACAGGCAGCCTTTGTCAAATGCAATCTCTGTTGTTGTTAATAATGAGCTATGTCGCAAATGTACTTGTCTGCAACAAGACCTCGGCACAAGTAATCTCTGATCAAGTGGAAAGTAGCTGTTTTGTTGATGCAGCCATTGTTTTCTGCAAACTCCAGCATCTTAGCCGAACCAAACCTATCAAAACTCAAGTTAGCTATCTCTTTGTACATAATTTTACTTTGAATGATTTCTCGTTTTAGTTATTCATTTTTTAATTGAAACCTCTACCATTCTTTCCGGAATTCTCAACTCAGGTTGATTTAATTGTTGCAACGCATGACATGCTTGCTGAATATGGGCTTTGCTGTGTTGGTGAAGGTGGCAAAGGTGAAGAAGGAACATTTCTTAGATTTGCAATAAAGCATCTCTTGGCCTTGGATATGAAGCTTAAATCCTGCTTTAACCTTAAAAATAAAGAATCAATGCGATGTGAAGAAACGTCCAAAAACAGTGTTGTCAATGCATCTATGGAAGATTCAAAATCAGATACGTTAGATTTCCAGATGGATTGGACCAGAATTGATGAAGTTAATTATGTGAAAAAGGATGTTTGTGAAGGAATAATATCTAAAGGCATTTCATCTTGCAAAGTACAGAGTAAAGACTGTAAGGAAGTAGAGTGTGAAAATAACGTGGGTGCTGGGATTGACGGTAAGTTAGTTAAGGGTGAAAATTCATGCAATCAATTGATTGAATGTGGAAATGAACTTTCTGAAGATGAAAGAGAAGAACTTGAGTCTAACATTGACAGCGCCTTAGATCAATGCTTTTTCTGTTTATATGGATTAAACCTAAGGTCTGATTCATCCTATGAAGATGATCTAGTGATGCACAAAAATTCATGCCGGGGAGATTATCAAACCAAGGAACAGTGCGCTGATGTTTTCAAATATGTTCTTCCTTATGCAAAGGCATCTTCTGTGCGTACTCTCTATCTTTAATTTGTATTGCTCAGCTAGTTTACACAATGTGGTACTGAAATTACAATTTTTTATTTTTTGCTAAATATTTTATCTATTAGAAAACTGGACTGGTCAAACTTCGCAGAGTTTTAAGAGCTATTAGGAAACACTTTCTTCAGCCACCAGAGGACCTTTTGACAGGAAATCCTATTGATAAGTTCCTAGATGATCCTAATCTATGTGAAGATAAACTATCAGAGGAGGCTGGGTCTGAAGGATTTCTTGAAACTATAACTAAGATCATGTTTCCTGATGTGGGAGGCCTTGGACAGTATAACACGACACTATTGAGGAGGTATGCATTTACACCGTACTGTGATGTTTATTTATTTATTTATTAATTTATTTATATATCTTATTCTTTACCTGTCTCATATGAATCATATTTAATGGCTACTATATATCCATGATATTCCTTGTTTTTATATTCTTAGGTTTATCTCAAAGTGTTGTTGACTTTCAGGTCTGAGCCATATTTGGACGTGTACTGTAACTTGTATTATTTCTTAGCTCTGTCTGAGGAAATGAGTGCAACAGATAAATGGCCTGGATTTGTGCTGACCAAAGAAGGGGAAGAGTTTGTTCAGCAAAATGCTAAGCTCTTCAAATATGATCTCATGTACAATCCTCTGCGCTTTGAAAGCTGGCAGCGACTTGGAAATATTTATGATGAGGTAAGTTTAAAATGCAATTTGTCTTACTAAAACCTTGATTATTTGAAATTTTCAGATAAACAATGGCATCTTGATATCTAAATATGTTAGTTAACATAAACAATTCATATTGGTTGCTCTGAGCCAGGAAGTAGATTTGTTGCTTAATGATGGTAGCAAGCACATTAACGTAATAGGATGGAGGAAGAATCCTACTTTATCTGAGAGAGTGGAAACAAGTCGAAGAAGGAGTAGAAGGTGCCTACTAATGGGTTTAGCTTTGGCAAAGACATCTGCTCAGCAGGTTTCATCCTGCATATATTCACTCCATTTAAAATTTCCTTTTCTCGGTAGACATTGATTCTGTGTTTAACTTTTTTGTTGTATTTTCAGTGCGAGATACATGAGCTATTGGCATTGGTATACTACGACAGTCTTCAAAATGTAGTCCCATTTTATGATCAGAGATCTGTTTTGCCCTTGAAGGATGCAGCATGGATGGTGTTCTGTGAGAACTCAATGAAACATTTTAAGAAAGCCTTCGCACTTAAGTATATCCTTTTTCCCCGTGTCTTACTTTCTGCATTTATCTGGTATTATGACGATGATGAACTGCTTTTACTCTCTTACAGGCAAGATTGGTTGCATGCATTTTACTTGGGTAAACTTAGCGAAAAGCTTGGATATTCACATGAAATTGCATTATCATATTATGACAAAGCTATTGCTTTGAACACCTCAGCTGTTGATCCTGTCTATAGGATGCATGCCTCTCGCTTGAAGCTATTATTTAAGTGTAGAAAACAGAATCTGGAGATTCTGAAGGTTTCCCACCTTTCTGATTGCTTGACTATATTTTGATATTACTTTATTTGCTTGCCTTTGCATTTGTCCATGTACTCTAATTGCATTAACTTTCATGCTTTTTTTTTCTTCATGTCTTTTACAGTTGTATTTAAAGATCAACCTTTAATTTTTTGATGGACTTGAATCCTTAAAGTAAATTGATACTAATATTCAATTATAGAGATGATTTTTTATCATGCTAAATATAAATTGTCATTTATGTTTTGAACTTTTCAATAGTTTTTTGGAATTAAAAAAAACCAGTACTTTTTTTTAATAAAAAAAATATTCTTCCAACAATTAAGAAACAATTTTTTTATTCTTAGTAGAATTACGAATCAGTTGTAATATCATGCTACCGTAACTTTCATTCCAAACATTTAGAAGGAAAAAACTTAACCTTAACTGTTGCCAGCTATCAATAGAGAACATTATATTCAAAGATACCGCTATCTTGGATTCCTATCAATCAATGATATTTTACAGAATAAAGACATTTTACTCACTCGTGCACTAGAGTATAAGGAGGATGACATAAGAGAAGAACATGGCAGAATTTTGGATTAGAAGACAATCAAGTTCCTGGTCTTTTTTGCCTGCAGAGTGACTTTATTTATAGATAAACTCTTGCCATTTAGTAAAGGGGTCAAATCTGAATAGTTCAATGCTGTTAACATTCTTAATATTATGAGTCAGCCATTGTCCTGGTTGTTAAGCATCACTTTTCTGCTGCATAGTACAGGGTTGAATTTGATCTATATTCTTGACTGTTGTCTGGTCCTCAACAGGTTCTTTCTGCAAACTCCTTTGATCAATCTTTAAAAGAAGCTGTCATAAGTATTCTTGCCAGCACAGATAGCTCATCATTAAATTCAAAGGAGGGATGTATTCATGCCAATTCTGTGGAAATAAAGGATGAAGGGTTACTCAAATTGGATACTGCATGGTCCATGCTTTACAATGATTGCCTTTCTGCGCTGGAAGCTTGTGTAGAGGGGGATCTCAAACATTTCCATAAGGCCAGATACATGTTGGCTCAAGGGCTGTATAGAAGGGGTGAGAATGGTGATATAGAGAGGGCAAAAGATCATCTGTCTTTCTGCTTCAAATCTTCACGCTCGTCATTTACCATAAATATGTGGGAAATCGATAGCATGACAAAAAAAGGAAGGTACATTCTTATTACTAATTTTTTTGTTATTTTTTCATTTTTATTATTATTGTTTACCTTTCTATATTCTAACTTCTTTTGTTTAAACTTAAGAAATGAAAATTTGTCAAACAATTGAATATTGATGGTTCATACAATGAGTAATGTCCAAGGGCATGTGACAAATAAATTGATTAGTAATGTCCAAGGGCATGTGACAAATACTTTGGTATTACTAATGAATTTGTTATCTGGGCTGCACAGGAGTTGGGAAACAGTGATATTGTCAATAACTAAACTAATTTCTACTTTGCATTTAATGATATCAGGCGCAAGGCACCAGGGTCTGCTGGGAATAAAAAATCCCTTGAGGTTAACTTACCAGAAAGTTCTCGAAAATTCATTACTTGTATTCGGAAGTATGTGCTGTTTTATCTCCAACTATTGGAGGAGACAGGAGATAGATGTATTCTTGAGCGTGCATATGTTTCTCTCCGGGGAGATAAGCGGGTAAATCCCAAAAGCCTGATTTAGCAATTATAATTCCATAAACGATAACTGCTGTTACTTAGTTAAGCCTCATTTGTTCTCATGGAAATGGATGCACTCTATCTTTATAATCTTTATTTTTTACTTGATGCGTCATTTGCTGATTTGACTTTATTTCCTTTTAAATAATAAGATGAAATTATGTCTTCGGAGATATGGATTTACAATTTATGCAGCCTTAAGGAAAGAACCCACCCACCTTCAGGTTCATATCAAAATCTGATCTCAAATTGAAGGATTTGCTATCAGATTTGTCTGAAGAAAAAGAAAAACTCTTGCCAGTATATTTTATATAAATCAGTCTAATCTTGTACCTACCATATCCTCCCTTTCTCTGCAACTTTGTCTCCATAAAAAAATGTACTTTATATAAAAAAACCAAACATAATCAGGTTGGTTTTGCCTCTAAAGCAATAGATGGAAATTTTCTATTGCTGACTCATTCAACTATTCATTCCAATCCAATAGATGATAGTGTTCCTCCACCTAGTTCTTCAATTATAGTAAAACCAACCTCATTAATTATTTGCTCCTTCCCCTAGACACCTCAAATATATTTCTTAAGCTGCCTTTGAAGCTTTAGTATTTGTCCTTTTCTTTTTCTCCCTATTTTTTGGTACTTGCTGTCATGGGCACAACCCCTTTCCTAACCCCCCAAAGATGCATAAAAGTTTCCAGTATTGTTGAGACTCAAGTAATATTATGTATTTTTTGACAAAAAGTAATATTATGTATTAGTCACTCTCAACTGAAATTCACATAATTTCTTGTCATATTTGCACATCTTGTCCTCAGATCTGAAAGTATTATATACCTGATCTGTTTTGTCTCTCTTTTACCACAAATGCAGTTTTCATTATGTATTGAAGATCTTGTACCAGTGGCCATCGGAAAATATTTAAAGACCCTAATTTCATCCATGTGCCATTCTCAGACTGCCTCTGTTCCAGGGAGCAGTTCTGACAATGTGCTGGAGAGAATGTTTGCTTTGTTTATGGAGCAAGGAAGCTTATGGCCAGAAATATGCAGCTTGCCTGAAATTGAGTGCCCTAATACATCAGAGAGTATCATATATGGGTAATATTATTATTAAAAAAAAATTGAATTAATTCTTAGTCTACAAAACTTACTTCTCTTGTTGAACTGAACTATAATGTCTTCGCCATCTGTTTTTTCAATGGTAAAATTCATTTTGATCCTCAAATAATTGCAGGTATCTTCATGAACATATAGTATTATTGGAGATAAATGGAAAACTGGAAACTCTCGAAGCAATAAATGAGAAGATTCGAAAACGTTTTAAGAATCCAAAGGTCTCAAATAGTAGTTGTGCAAAAGTCTGTAAGCATGCTTCTGTTGCTTTGTGTCGTGCTCTTATATATAATTTGGCACAAATCACTCCTGTAGTGTGTGGATTCTCAAATGGGATTCAGGTCCATAATTTGACTGATGGTGGGATGGACAATAGCCAGTTGCTCTATATTGATTTGCAGCCACATGAATTATGGACAACAGATTTCGAAGATCCATCTCTTTTAGAAAAGTTTGAAACAAAATGGAGTGCCATTTTATCTAAAATAAAGGATATACTGGTGAAGAAAGCTTCTGATGAAAATTTGGAAACAGCAAACACTTTGCTCAAAGCTTGCTATAATTTTTACCGGGAGAGTTCTTCTGTGGTGCTTTCCTCGGGCCTCAGCTTTTATTTAGTTCCTTCTCAATTAGTAACAGAGACACCATTCAACCCAACTATGACCGGGGTTGAAGCCCTTGACCTGAGCATCCCAAGGAAGCTTCTCTTGTGGGCCTATGCGCTAGTGCATGGACGTTATGCAAATATATCAATTGTTGTAAAGCACTGTGAAGAAATTTCAAAGGTATGCCAAGTCTCCTAAGCTGTAAGTTCAGCGTACATCTCCATATTAGAATTTAAGTTGGTGACTAATTTGACTTTGAACATCAATCCTTACATTTGGTTCTGTTATGCAGTCAAAGATGAAAAGGGGGAGTGGAATGTCACCTGCGTTTACAAACTCACCTGCGACTGCCCCAACTCTTCCAGGTATTTTATCATACTCTTTCTGTTCTTTTTTAATTAACGCTTATGTAAAAGAATTTTGTTTTGACAGGTTAGTAATGCTTTTGTTTTGTCAATAGCACCTTTAGCTATTTATTGTAACAGAAAATAGACCTGTATGTTTAAGATTTTTAAAAAATCTTTATAGATTTAAAAATGATTTTTATGAGAACTTACATAAAATAATAGAAATTGTTTCACTCATTTGTCACCGAATAAAAAAAGCAGTTTTGAAATTCAATAACTTAGATATTCATTATCAGTGATTTTAACACGATAAAAATAACATTTTAAAAAAAAAAGTATATTTCAAAAATAATTTTGAAGAAGAGCTTTTCAAATTAGTTTTTCATTTATTTTTTGAAATTTCATTATCCGAAAACAATTGTAGCAAATAAATGAAATTTTTAAAATAATATGTTAAGATAAATTATTTAAACCGATTTTTCAATATTCCTTCCATTTTATATTACATGTGGTTTAACGATATAAACACTTAATAAAATAATTGAGTTTCTACGATAAAATAAGTTGTATTTACTCTAGTATCTTTATTAGTAGTTAAGTAAAGTGAGATATAATAGTAAAGAGTATATTAGTGGAAAAAAAATTAATACTTCATTAGTATTCTAAAATGACATAATATGAGAAAGACAAATATTCCAAGCGTGACATTTAATACGAGACGAGGGCATAATTGCACCATAAGATAGTAAACTGTTGGAACTTGGAAATAAAAATTCGAAATCTTCCACTTTCCTAGACCTCTTTAACGTCTCACTTCCCAAGTATTTTAGATACATTGTATAGCAATTAGCAAGTAGAACAAGTTCAATGCATCATACGAAGTAGTGCTAGCTTAATTGCTCCATTGTAAATTGCATCTCTTCATTTATCATCATTGTAATTTACATATATACTCCCTCCGTCGTTGTAAATTCCATATATAGTATATAAATTGAAAACGTAAGGGTACATTGATTTCCTAAGGAATAGAGGTAGTATTTGATTGTTTATGCTTAACGGTTACTTGTTGGTTGCAGGTATCGGTAGAAGTGGATCAAATGACGTTGATTCTACCCATGTCACAACAACCAGTAGTCTACTTTGTCCAGATGACATTCAGAAGAATCTATTTGGTTCTCCTCAATTACATCAATGTACCACCAACGATGCAGAGAAAAGTAATGCAATAGCACGTGAAGGCGATGCACGAGATTGACTACTTCCATGTAAAGTGTATAAGTTTTAACATACCTGTAGATCCCAATCTGTATTAGAAAATGCGAAGAGTAGTACAAATGTCAATCGAATTCTAATTGTGAACAATTAGTGGTTTGCATTGCTTTTTCTGTCGCATGATGATTAAACTGATGATATGATTAATAGAGTGAATATGCTCACTAATTTTTAATAATTTTGTTTTATGAATCTAATTTTATTATATTAAATAAATTTTTACTATTACTATCATCCACAACATAGTTATACCAACCTCACCTGGTATTAGGTAAAAGATTGTAAATAATGCCTCTCAACAAATTATGCTCAAATTTGTTGCTAAATATTTGACAAATAGATTGTCTAGTTCCTAAGGATCTATCATGATTTGTTAGTTTTTTTCTCCATTATCCTTTCTTCTTTCCAAACTGTCCAAATGGTGGTAGCTTATAGTTAAAAATGAATTTAAAATGGAAACAGTTGATCCATGCCAAGGGAAAATTCATTTGAACCACAATAGTCATTACCTTTAAACTTCAAAAGTCTTCCATTTTCTTGTAATATCCTAATGAATTTTTTGAACATAATTGTGAGTTTTTGACAGTGAAGTGTATTGCATTATGTTGGTTTCCGAAAAGGTAGGTTGTATGGTTCAGTACTATCTCTGATGGTCAGTCGAAGCTTTATGATAGTTTCGATGAGCAACTGATAGCACAGCACTAAAAAAACTGTACATCAATTTTCTATGAATAACTGCCTGTTTGACTTATCATCAATACAACTAATTATTTTCTTAAAAATTATGCTCAACACATACAAAAAGTTTAACAAGTCTGAAAGTCACACTTGCAGTTATAATTAAAATCATAGATAATAATATCCCAGTAGGCTTAATCTCAATATCTCAATCAGCTATATTATTGGAACACAGAATTGAACATAGACACACTGGATATAGACAGTATATATATCTGGTGTGCTATTTACCTTTTTCTTACAACAACAATTGCTAAAAAAAAAAAAAAATACATTTTTGTAACTTAATATATAAATTTATCTCATTAATCACTTTAAATACTTTATTGACCATTAAATATTTTAACTATTTTTAAAACATATATCTCATTAACTTCTAAAATACATGACATTAAACATTTTTTAGAATACTGCAATTTAGTAATTAAACAAATATTCTAAAAGAAATATCCCTTACATTTTAGTAGTTAATGTAACATTCAAAATAGTCAACAAAATATATATATATATATATATATATATATATATATAAAAAACAGTATTTCCGTAATAAAATATCTAAAAATGATTGATTTTTATATATAAAAAAAATACTACACAGTACAAAAATACTGTCAACCATTTGTTTTTAAATTACATTTTTCTATCTTAATCTCTTTTCGTCCGGAACTCCAACTTGTCGTGATTTCAAAGTTGAATTGTTATCGTTACATCCCCGAAGAGTCAGTTATTTAAGTTATTAGAAACTTTAAACTAATAATATCATCATAGCTTTTGCACTAAATAATATGAAAGATATATATTCAGAACATGAACGCGCTAAAATATAAAGGGGCGCTACCTAATAATAATATATGCAACAGAACAGAAAGAAACTGCATTAGATTTAATTGGGCTATAGTTGTGTCGCCATGAATCACATGCAATAACTTATATTGCCAAAAAAAAAATCGCAAGATTCATCACAAATGTGCAAGCTTTAATAAACCTGTAAATTGGAATGTATATAAGAAAATGTGATAGATGTGTATAAGTTTTAACAAACCCGTAAATTAGAATGTATATAAGAAAATGTGATGAATATAAATGTCAATTGAAAAATCCACGATAATTAACCTGATCATTATTAAACTTGTGAAAATGTTCATTCATTGTATCAAATAAATAAGGAAAAAATACACCTATAATCTTTTAAATTTAGTTCAATTTCCATTAAGTTTATTTTAACCTGATTTACTAATTTAAATTCCATTATATTTATACCATTATCTCAATTTCAACAATAATTAATTTAAGTGAAAACTTCTTATCATTAAAAACTACTAAATTTTATAACAATATATTTCTCATATTCATCCTTTAAAACACATTCAACAAATTTTATAAATTAATATTTCTTAAAAAATTTTACAATTTAAACACTTATAGTTTTAAAAACAATGTAATAAAAATCTATTCACAATATCCATGTCCTTTAACTTCCTCGTTACGATTTTTAAATTAAATCTTAATATTTTATGACAGTAATTAAAATAAAAATTCAAATTTAAAAAAATACATACATAATTTAATATATCTAAAAGACAAATAATGCAAACTGAATATAACTTAAAATACCAAATAAAAAAAATAAAAATAAAAACTTCAAAGATTTAAACAAAAATTAAATGAAACATAAAAGACTATATTATTGCCAATAAGAAATTAAATGAACATTACATTTTCATTCATTTAGTGATCGCATATATTTTGTAAAAGTAAAATAGATCAGAATCAAACCAAGAATTGCCAAGTTTTAATTTCCAATTGTTAATCCAGTGAGACTCTTGGCAGGCAAACATCATGATTTATTTTTGTCGTATCAGGAGGAATGAATTTCTTCTGCTCTCACTCAAACACTAGCACCCCCCATCCAAGTTAAAACCTTCCTACTCGGCTCTACTCAATTGCTGAGTTGCGACTAAAACTTAAACCAAAAATATCAAAACTCCCGAGGGAAGTTTTGCATTTGCCAAAATTTATACCAATAGCATAACATAAACAATCATCATCTCTTAGTTATAACACATATTCAAGAACGAACATAATTCTACTACATAAATAAATAAAAATTGCAAAAGAATCTAAAACTCAACTGAGAAAATAAATATATTAAAAGCTCAGCACAGATAAGAAATAATGCAATTAACTGATGTCTTTTGTGTATGGATAGGGGAGACAGGGCTAACTTATATAATTCACTACATGTTTTATCATTTGAAGATTATTTAAATTAAAACATAAATTACAAAAACGTACTTTGGACCAAATTATAAACCTACACTCAAATTCTCACTATGCCGATTTTACTGAACTAGAAGGCATTTTCCAATTGAACAAAATGAAAAGTAGGCAAGAGTTACTAATCCACAACATATTATGAAAAGTACTTGATTGCTTGATATTTACACATTAGGGAATTCAAGGTGAAAATGATTTAATTTTTGAAAGAACTATTGATCTTTAGGTGTTACAGTAATGAATACCTCTGCAACGTTTACTTTGGGTTTCTGTAGTTCTATTTCTCCCCACCTCAAGTTTTCCTATCATCTCTATGTCAATCTTTGACCTATTCTAGATGTACTCAAATCGAACATGTGATGGATCAAGAGAAGGGAGTATTGGGGGGAAAGTTAATGTTGAATATATGCTGTGAACATACCATCAAGACTGCCAGAACAGCTCAAAATCATTACTATACAAGGAACGGTCTTGAATTTCCAGATTGGCAACATGCCAATTGATGAGTTGAGACTGCAATAATTTAAACAAAACCAGTCCAGCAGGGAAAATCCACCATTCATTTTCATCCCTGCACCCCAATCAGTTCAAAAATAAATAACTAGGCAGATATTCTTAAATAAGCATATCTTATTGAAGCTAGGAATGCCCTTACATGATATTCCATGGCTGAATGCTAGGGGGTCTTTTGCTGGAAGAGGATGGAGAGTTGTAATGAATATATCCACACAGAAATGCAACCACCTAGTGATAGAGATAGTAACAAAATCCCCAATTAAAACAAATAAAATCCATATAATTTATTTCAGCCTAATAAAAGGAAGGAAAAAATCCATTTGTCTGACAAAAAGGGAAAAAATACCACTCAGTTGAAATTTGATAGAAAACTCACAACATTAATAAACGATGTAAGGTTCCACAGAGCATAGAGACGTGCAAGGCCTGCAGAACGCCTTGGTCCATGACTAAATAGAGCATTGATTCCAACAGGAAATGGGAGAAGAATGCCAAAAGGTAATATAAACAATACAAGAAATACATCCACCAAAGAAATTGAGTACAACTGAAGCAGGGTAAGTAATACTAAACTAAAATCTCCTAGAAGCAACATTGAGATTACTAAACCAACAAGATCCTGCATCACAATAAAGGGAAAAGGGGAAGTCAGTTCTCAAATAATCCAAGTGCCAGAACAAGCAATATTTGTGTAATGACAAGTCTGCACAAATATCATTAGAAGATACCTGATGTCCAACAGGTTTTGTATTCTGAAGTATAAAAGAGAGAAGATAAAAGATATCTCTCTTCTCGCCAAGCATCTGCAAATTGTTTACATCTAAAGCAACTCCATGCATCTTTTGCCTCATATAATTGTTCTCAATTCTTCCATCAGGGCTCAAGTGAGCTCCACTTGCAAGCCCCAAATGATGGTCATTCTTAACATTTTGAACCCTAGAAACCAAAAATTGTAAAAACCAGAACATAAAAAATTCATGTATCCTCACAGAAAACCATACCACAAATTTCTAGATCATTTATCAGCACATCATGTTTACTGTTTCTCATAAAGATTATAGAAAAAGAATTTGGTAGCAGGCCATGAGTATAAGGGATAAATTACCGTGATCTTTCCTCGGTTCTTAAGGCTCCATCAATACTTCCTCCAGTGGCCGGATAACCTCCTTCAAGAGCATAAACCACAATCCCATAGTGTCCATAGCCAATACTTGTAGCCTCAAACCAAGCAAGATCAACACGTACACCATGGATGCTCAATGCAGGATTAGCATGAGTTTCAAGCCATCTTATGACAGGTCGAAATGTTACTCTTAGTCGTCCACGGCGCACTAACCGCAATTGTGCGTTCAGCCCAGCAACCAATCGATACCATGTTGTAGGTTGAACTGACTGCAATGAAGATTAAAAAAAATATGCATGTAAATTAAGTTCCCCATCGGTGGAGCAAGTAACAAATTACACATGTATCTAAGTGGGTCCATAAATAAAATTGTGTTCCCAAAATCAACAAACAAACCTGACTCATGAGGCTGGTAAGGATATTATCATTGTGAAGGATGAATGGGGCCATATAACTTCCATCACCACCAAAAAGCAATGTCATTGGGAACCTTTCATGTAATCGAGGAGGCAGGTCTGTTCTCTTCTCATCACCGCCAAGAAAGAAGTCCACATATGCAAGCATCAAGTCAGAGGTCGCATTTACCTACATAATTTTATGAGTCAATCAACATTCTACAAGACATTAAAAACCTGAATCTACTCTGCCTTCAATTCAAATTAAAAATTGGATGGCTATCCAAGAATGTTTTATTCTAATTGGAAAACTCTTAAACCAAAATTACAACAAAAACCTGAAGACGGTATATAATCCTGATAGATAAGGAAGGACAAAAAGAATAATGCAATTTTAATATGCCAAGGGCTACCAACATGCCCTAACATATTTGAATCAATTATCTATCATGTCTTAGTTAAAGAAGTGATATCATTTTATCAACAAAGGTGATGCAATAGAATAAATGGTGTCTGATACAACAGACAACAATTGGTTTAACTATAACACCAACTCTGCATGACATTGATATATAGCAAACCATTTACTCAGCATGTATCCAGCAACCCATATATATGATAAACACTGTTTTATAATTGGCCATATGTGCGCATTAGATTCAGATCAAAAGATGCATCTAAACCAACACAGCTTATTAAAAAAAACCATTTGAATTTCAAATGTTACATTGTCTAAAGGCTAAATATGCATGTCAACAAATCAAACCTTAATCCCTTCATAGAGAGCTCGTGATCGGCAAGAACGGAGGCATGCATGATTATACTCTGATCGAACAAACTCACGCAATCGTTGCAACTTCAATCTCCTGCGGCATTGTTGCCATGACCATGCAAGTGGATATGCAAGAATAGAGAGAGTGCTATATATTGCTCCCTCCCACCATTGATAAGCTGCTATAGCATTGATCTCATCCACAAATGTATTGAATGCACTCTCATAGCTGCCACATCAAACATTGAAAGATTTACATCTCAATATCATAACTGAATAAATTAAGCAAGAGTTGTTAATTACGGATCACAGAAAATGGCGGTTTGATCAAATTTTGCTATGCTACAGTGCTATAGCACAACCATAGCCACTATTGGACAACACTTCGTACTAAATAACGTATCACAAAACAATAGTGATTATTTGAATTTATTACGCGATAGCGCTCCTATAGCCGTTATTTGACAACATTGAATGATTAACCAAATAACCATGGAATCTATTGAAGAAGTTTCCTTACACAATATCATGTATTTGTTCCGAAGGTGTATGTGGCAGATGCCAGGGTTCACTGAAAGTATTAGGTCCAATAAAGTACATTCTATGAACATGACTCTGGGACTCCTCAACTCTGTTCGTCTCTAGGACCTGGCCATTGCAAAACAAAAGTGGTTGCGCCATTAAAAATTATTCCCCAAAGAAACAAAATATTCACTGGTAAGGGATGATCATCAGAGTTAACAAATCAAAATAAGGAAACAAGAAAGGAACCAAGAGTTTGAGAAAAACCACCTCATTTAACGACTCCAGGAAAGGGAAGGAATGATCGATTTGAGAACCATGTTGGGTGGGTGCTGGGCCTGGTAATTCATCAACACCAACAAATTTCATCCTTGCAACACTGAGAACCAAAGCTAACAGGATCAAGAGACCCGTAAGAAAAAGACCAAATAACCAAGGTCCCCCAAATGTGTATATTAACTCTTCAAGAGCTGTATAACAGTCAGGCATGTGATATCGGTCTGAAATGCATTGGTAAGGACAAGGGGCTTCAGTAATACCACCTGTACAAAAGGACGAGATAACAATTTATGCATTGATAGAGCAGAGATACCATAATCAGATCAGAATCGGACAACAACCCATCTCCATTACCCATAAATAGATAAATATATATAAGCAATTAAAATACAAGTCCACAATCATAAAATATTTTTTAAAAAATCTGGTACCATTCTTCAACTTCCACAATATAACACTAAATTACATTACATTTAAGACTCTGGCATGCCTGCTTAATTAATCACCCATTTATATGTAAAATCTACCTCGGACTGAAATATAAACAGCACGATGAGGAAGCTCGTTAACAGGACAAACTTGACAAAGTGATCTATCAGATCCAGTAACATTCTTGTAAGTGCCTGCTGGACATTCCTGGAGCCATGCAAAAACATCGTGAGTAAAAAATTGAGCAGAAGCATAAAGTAGCCACCACAAAATGCAAACCCACAAGTAATCACAGAATACAGACAAAGAGGGTAAACGAAGCTCCTATAGTTTGAGTAAGCTTTATTTTGTCCAGATAAAGGCAGTGGCTAGTCAAGTAGCACTGAGGAATAAGGGTGCCAGTCAAGTAGCCACATCAGAATAGGCTAGAGCAACTCGTGAAGCACAAAAATAAATAAATAAATCCTGCTTTCATCTTATAAATAGTAAATACACATTGTGATTCTATGCAAATGACAAGAGCATCAAATTCCAGTAAGGGTAAGGCTCCATGAAGTTACAAAACTAAAACAAAACACAGTCATTCAAGATATATCTTTGTTTGCAAGTGTAAAGTAGGTGTGAGTCGTGACAATAGGACTAGGCTATGACAGATTGCTGACTAGGGGTTAGGTGTATGACTACAGATCTTTGGCTCTTTTCTTCAAGCATTCCTCCCCCTTGTTTCCTCCACCCAAGGATAGGCAGTCCACTTTTTCCTATTCATCTGCTATCAAATCCAGAACCCACGACTTCAGTCACTACTAGCATGTTACCAGTTCCTAGGTATGTATTTGGTTTACAATCGGTTAGTCACACATAAGGAACCTTCCACCACAATATCTTTAAGCTTATTTCCATTCTTGTTAGGGTGCATCGACATTTTTTCATAACAATTTTAATGAGTCAGATAGTTTTAACAAGTCGTATACTAATGCATTGCTTGGATGATAACAACCAGGAGTGCCATACTGTTATCTGTAAGGAACAGGGTGCTGTCAACAGAAAAAGAATGAATAGTGTACTCTAAGAGGAAGTAAGGACAATGGAGAGAGGAGTCATTAGCATGGTAGTCAAAATCAAGATCTGGAATATAACGAACAGGGTGCTGTCAACGGAAAAAGAATGAATAGTGTACTCTAGGAGGAAGTAAGGACAATGAAGAGAGGAGTTATTAGCATGGTAGTCAAAATCAAGATCTGGAATATATAATTGCATGATTCTGCGGTTATGCTACAATTCGTTGTGTTCGTGCATGCCGAGAATCAGAAATCGGTCGACTCGGCTAGGATCGCCGTGCAAAGAGGTGGAATCACGAGCAAACATTGATTAGTTCGTGCATGTTGCAGCATCGGGTTCGCGTGGGTCAACTCCGTGACCTGGTTGGTTAAAAACGATGGTTTAACTCCTAAACCCTAAAAAAACACATTTAGTTGTTTTTTAATGCTGTGACAGTTACCTTCCCACCCATTAAGCTCCTTCACAATTCCCCAATAACTGCAACTTCCTCTCACGTTTTGCTTTTTTTCCTCACGTTCTGCGTTTCTCATTGCTCTGTTCCCAGCAACCTTTCCTTCTCTGTTTTAATTGTTTTGTCATTTATGATTTTATGCTATTTAACCTTATAATCCTAAATTCGAGTTTCATCAAGTATTTTGGGTGTGATTTGAAGTTTGTTATTTAATTATGTTCTTTTGTATGCACACACACACACACATATATATATATATATGAATATTTATGCTTAGATATATGAGTTTGAGAAATTGGTAGGTACAATCTGTGTTATGATCCCCCGATTCACGATCTTGGCACCCCTCCCAAGGATCTCGATTGTGACTTCCTCTGTTATTAGCATGGGGATAATTGTTTAAATAGACATTAGACAGTTAAAGAATTTAGTGGGCAGTTATGGGTTAGAGTAAGGACTAATGATTATTAAAGGTAAGGAATGAATTCAGAAGAGGATAGGTTGTTCGTTCACAAATAACTGGGTCGGGAGTTATCCCTTGAGATGAGAAGGTATTTTATATACATTGTGCTTCCCCTAATTCCTTCTATTTGGTACCATCCCTGAAGGCCGCATTAACAAAATAAACTTGTGAATAGAAAACTAGCGAGAGCATTAAATGTGAAAATATAACAGAATTAGGAAACTGGAAAATATATTTATATATATATATATACCTCACAAAATGTACCGTAGAGCCCTTTGGGACAAGCTTTCCCAGATATCGTCCCATTTGCTCCAGAACCACCCAAGCCTTTACCCATTCCTCCCCTGTCAGGTAAAATAATAAAGTTCAGAAATTACCAATATACATCAATCAAAAGCAAGAGAACCGCAAAATAAATAGTGTCAAAACAGAAAACTTCATGGAAACAAATATCTGACAAGATTTATGTAAAAAGAGGAAATTTGCGAAAGTCATGAGAGTTTGGGGCTGCAATCACCCTGTGGGGCTGAACATAGTTTCATTCCACTCCTCACTAGAATTGTTTGTGAACATGAAAGGAAATGCTATGCAATTTTTAGGCTGATTATGAAAAAACATCAAGTAGTTAAATTATATAAAAGAAACAACCTTTATGTTGAACACACGTTAATGCACAATGAAAATAATATATAATTTCTTTCATACATTTGAAAAATAGTGTATGTATTGTTTTATTATTAGTATGTTTTGACTGTTTCTTTAAAATAAAAAAATTAATGTCAACTTTTTTACCATCTTTACTAAATATAAGTTTAAGTTAATACTAGTATACTATTAACAAAAAATAAGTTAATAATTTTCGAATGTCGCCAGGTGCATCGCACAGGTTTATGACTAGTTATCATCACTACAATATACATAAAAAAATTATTGGATAAATATATACAAGCTAAGTCCTATGGTTCTAACACAGTGAAGAAAATGAAGAGGAAAAAAAAAAAGCTATCTTCTGATTCAACCCCTAATTACTATCCCAACCCCCAAGAACAAGAAAAAACACACATGCTCAAAATGATTATTAGAAACTAGAAAGTATGCTGCATTTGTGTGCCTTGACCATTTCAGGATATTTTCCGAGTAAAGTGCCTTCTATGCAGAAGCAATCAAGCAGTATTTTATGGTTTGGTTTAAAGAGCCGGACAAAATGCAAATGTTCTAACTTCGCTATTATTATGTGTGACCGGAGCAGGATTAGGAGTGCGCAAACAATCCGGTGCACTAGAACCATTACAAAAACACCAGTGCACCTCTTATAAAAAGCCCAGTCCACTTGAGATTGAAAACTGACCTGGACCATTTGGCAAAAGAAAACAAAATTGGTACCCACTTCTAGAAACCAGTAAAATCCTCAGATACCTAAAGTGAGACCTAATCGCAGCTTGTTAACTGCAAACTGACATTTTTATTCCCAATGATGGCAACAAAGACATCTGGGCAGTGACTTTCCTGTTTTTAGTAATCTATTAAGTTTTAGCAATTGTTGCAAAACAAGGAATGAGAGTCCAATCAGAAGGGGTGAAAAAAAGAGCAATATTAAGAGTTGAGACTTCTTTGAGCATCTTTTAATACGCGTTTATTGGTTTTTAGCTGTTTACCATCACTTCACGTCCCAGTTGCTTCCTCTCCTTATACGTGTTCCAAATGAATTCTTCACAACAGGGATATGAAGTGTACGCAAAGAGATTTAGCTCTAAAGTCAGAAGCTTTATTTTATGTAAACACAACTCTCATGATAGCAAAATTGGGTAGCAAAAACAAACCGGTTTTAAATCCAGTTTGCACTAAACCGGTTTGAAGTTAGGAAACCATATTTTTAACGTTACGATTCTATAAATAAAACCTGAACTGGATCTAAACCAGTTTTGAACTGTTTGGCTAAAATAAACCGGTTTAGCCCAAATGGTTTCAAAAAAACCTAATATTTGGTTTGGTCATTTAGGTTTGATTAACTACCATCCCATACACACCCCTAAGCACGATGCACACATCTTTGAGTTGGTGTGATCAAGAACAGAGTTATAATCTAACTCTCACTTGCAAGTTCTTCCCAAGGTTGTTTTAAGGGAACATCCATCTCTGAGATGCAAAGGTATTCGTCAGCATTTCTGCTTCCCAGTTTCCTTTCTTAACTTTTTCTAAGGATGTCTTATCATAGATCCAGATGTAATTTTCTCTTCATCTACTTTTTTCTAACAACAAAAAAGGAGTATATGCTAACAGCCTTCTCATAAAACTATTATTCCTCTGGAAAGATGCCTATCTAAGATGTTATTGCATCATAAGGTAAGAATTAAAATCTAATCCTTTGGATGTATATGGGGAGAGGATAAATGCAAAGCAAAAAACAAAAGAAAAATAACATCAATAACAACTACATATGTTAACTTTAATTAATATAGCTAATAACATCATCAAACAAGGAAAAAGCATACTACAAGATCATACAGTCTAGTAGCAATAGGAAACTTTAATTAAGACAACAACAAAGGTCTTCTTGCAGGCTTACAAGTAGCTAGAGATATTGAGAGCAAATTCAACTTCAAATAAATTGTGTAATTGCATTAAAAGATTATTGTAGACATACCCAGACTGAATGACTCCTTTCACAGTAGCAATGGGCTGATAAACATCTCCAGTCGGAATGTCAAACCAATGAAAATGAATTCTTCCACCACCTCCACCGCCACCTCCACTAGTACCACTATATCCCCCAATACTAGAAAGAATAGCTGATTCACCGATGGCAAGAGTATGGAGAAACAATAGTACAGTGCCACCAGATCCACCACCAGGGCCTCCAGTAAAATTATCAAAAATTAGAAATTTTTCCCTTCTAATTGCTGGATCAAAATTCTCTCCGTCGGCATTTACAGAACCTTTGATTGACAAACTTGACAAAGGATGATCTAATGATCCAATTACTGATATAACACATGAAAGAAAATGCAGAACAAAATAGGTAATTATCATCAGTTATTAAAAATAACATGTTAGCTGAACCAAACATAAACTTACCTATGATACCACCCCCAGCTGTGGTACCAGTTGAGTTGTCATTTCCACTTCCACTACCAAGTTCACAGGGCAGGTCTGGAGTCCCATATGAGATGCCACCCTCAACACAATAGTCATTGGAACATGCCTTTCCACCTTTACCACCATACCCACCACCACTGCCAATACCATTACTTAGAACATGTCCATGACCCAGACCACCAGTACAACCTGAAATTTTTTCGGAACATAATCAGTGCAGAAAATTTATATGTGGGTAACCAAGTGACAACAAGGAAACATACCCATTCCAGAGGCAGATATTGTTCCAGAAAATTCGATACTTATCGTTCTTGCCCTATGAAAATGAACAACAGAACCTTTTATAAGGCCTTCAACAAGGACGTCCTCAACACGGCAGATCTAGAAAGCAACATACAGAAGTCTCAAGTTTAAACAATAGATGGACAAGCATATTAGCATAACCAAATACTTCACACCATTAAAACCTCAAAAATACCTGAAGTGTGAATGACAAGGATGAGTTCACATTGCAATCTTCAGGAGGGTGAAGTAATTCATACGGGCAATCCTTGTTGTTACAGTAAAGTTTTGGAGTACTGTCAATCATAAGAGTATAGAAATTCAGCAGAACTAGAAACTAAGATGAGAGGTCAACAATTGATGATTTGACAACAACCAAACATACACATCATCAGTTGTTGCGTTTTCCAATGGACCACGCAGGACAGATCCAGGCCCAACCTACAAGAAAAGGTCAAAAAGAAAACTTAATTGTAGAGGTAAGAACAAATAAAGCTCAACCCGGACACAAGAACATACATTATTATCACAATGGCTAAGAGAAAATTGAGAAGAACCAAATCAAACGTCATGACTGAGAACAATAAACTTTGGGAAGAATACAACTGAACCACCGACAGAATGACACGCAAGCAATAAAAACAGTCCATCGTAACACAGAGTAGGGACTATGAAGAAAGATGAGTAAGCACCAAATAAATCCCAAGATCTTGACATGATGCCAATAGAACCGGAATTCAATATGATATTTTTCTGACATTTTCTGTTTAATCGGTCTAAGCACAGCCACAAAATAGAAGTTTTTATGGATTATTTATAGATATGTTCTGGAAGGCATAAGCCATAAAAAGGAAATCATGCAGGAACAAGCGCTATACAAAATATCAGATAAACAAACAAAACATTGTCTCACATGAATACTATAAAATAGGGATAAAACCAAACGCTGTGCTTCAATCCAATCGCCTGGGCCTGATAAATTAAGTAAACCTTGTCCATGAACTCCAAGGTTTGCATTAGAATGTATCACGGAAGACCCCTGTTAACAAAACCTCATGTGTCAAATATACCAATAACAAATGGAATAATAATGCACAGCAAAGGTGTTGTTACATACCCTGAGAACAATTAAATTACTAGCCTCAAGCAAAGAAGTTGCCAGTGTTATATCTTCCCCACCGTCTATGAGCAGTTTTGAGTTCCACATCAAGAACATTTTTACAGACATGCGCAAAGCTCCATATACCTATGTCAAGCAAATTAAGTGTAAGGCTAAAGTTACATTGGACCATGAAAAAGTAGTATAAGAAAACAGTGCACCCTTTGTCTGATATCATCATTTAGGTTTAGTTCTAAATTACAATTTAAAGATGCAGTGGACAGCAGAACTAAAGCTCAAAATTGCATCAAGAAACAAGATCTCGCAAACAAATGCTCTGAGATTCCAGCTACCTTCATCTCAGAATCACTCATCAACAGCTCTTCAGCCAATAATTCAAACTCCGAAGTAGCATAGTGTGGCAGACCAAAGCTCAAAACACCACCCTCCAAGATACTTATCTGCCCTTGCACCTATATAATGAACCAGAAAGGGGGAAAAATACTTTAACTGATGCCCTCACGTGCCAAATATTTGTTTCAATATTAGATGAAAGATAAGATAGAACATGCATTGAAGTATGAAGAGAAGACAAGAAGTTCACCATTTTATGGAAGTATTTGTCAGAAAGGACAGGAAATACAGAAACAAAATCTCTTATCAAATCCACAACAATTCTGTCAGTGAGAGTATAAAAATCCAACTATACTGGGGTGTGGCTTTGGCACATGGCTCCTTTGAGGGAACGAATTTTGGTAAGTACAATCACAACAATATAAAATACTAAATAAACCTATGTCTCATTCGGAATATTGAATCATCGAGAGGAATGACAAGAATTTAGGAGACATAACTGGGTGAAACAATATTAAATTCTCTTTTTCAAAGCTTCCACCTTGATCAGATAATTCAATTACCTAGATTCTTGTTTTTCTACTCTAAATGTCTTATTGGAGGTAATCATATATGTTCAGGTACTCATATTCAGAGTCCACAGAGGAATATCAAAATCAAAATTGATATAAAAATTTTGAGAGAAAAACAAGCAAAATAAAAAGGCTTGGAAGACAAGAAAGAAAAGGGGTTAACAAACAGAAAATCAGCATGGGACAGTCCAATAATTTATTAATCTGCATTTCACGAACCTGAACACGACTCCAGAGCAATGGAACTGTGGCCCTAGCCTTGTTACGAACATAAACATTAGTCCAAAGGGGTTGATAAGGAAACTCCAAGAGAAGTGTCTCTGTATCAGTTGTCATGTTAAAGTTATCAACTATAAGGCTTCGAGGAACTGCATCGTAAAGAGTCCCAGCAGCACCTGCATTTTCAGGACAAGCAAAGCTACGACCACCTGAAATACAGAACTGATGATGAATTTGAAGTCCCAATGTAATAAAAAAAACAATAAAGTCATATCAGAATTTCAAAATCATCCAACGAGAGGCCAAAGGGATGGCCTCGTCTATTGTCTTACCAATATGAGTTGTCCAAAAAGTAGGATACTTGAAGATATTTATACACAAAGCCTAGTTAATTCTACAATCTAGAGACCAATCTATGCATTATTTTGCAATGCCAAGTTAGTGATTCCTCACAAACATTTGCCTTATCATTCATAAACACAAAAAAAAAAAAAACAAAGTGTGTCATTAAATCGCAATCAGGTGCTCCCCACCGTGGAAGTTCCTTAACTATGACTCGTAACCATGTTATTCTACCATAAGAGCAATTCATTCACCAAAAGTCCATTAGATACAGTGGTGGACTTATTAGAATTTAGAACTAATATGTTTCTTTCCAAAACAAATTGAAATAATACAAATTCTCTAAGAATTCAAACTGCATAATCACTGAGCATCTCCGAGCCCACTTAATTGGCGGATATAAGGATCCCCTTGCCCCCCACCCCAACACACACCTGGTATAAAAAGCGCTTTGTCGCCCAATACCTTAGGAGCTTAGCATATAAGAGGACTTAATGCAGGAAAGGCCTTCTGCAGTGTATTTTTAGATACCGCTAACTAGTGCAAAAGCATAAAATCCTCACCATGCACATAAATTTTAGGCTCGTCGTGCCTACTGAAAACATCAACTGAAATTCTGCCTCCACCTCCACCAGCAAAACCATTACCTCCACAAGCAGTTATCATCCCACTACCAATCCTGCTCTTTTAAAGAAAAGACAGATCAGTTGCAAATCATTAAGTCTATATTCACGAAAAGTACATTACACTTTAATTGCAATCAAGCACAGGTATATTTTAAAACATTCCATTATCGGCCAAATAAATCAATGCCTATAAATATAGACAGAAAAGAAGTCCTTCGAAATGAATAATTCACAAACCATGATATGGTTTTAGACTTCAGTAACAGACTTTTACGCAATAATAGGCGGCAATTAGTACTAATTTTATTGAAATTGAAACAATGATGATGAGGAGCTGCTGCCATGTATAGAGAACCACATCATAGAACATGCATTTAGGAAACTGCGAAAACCATTGGTAACGAGAAGAAAAAAAGGCTCAGAAACAATATTTTAAAGAAAAGAGATGCAGTAATTTGTATAAGTTATGTCCTTTATTTAACCACACAAAATCCAGCTGGTTTTAAAAATGTAAACAGAAAACCTTGATTGTGTGTATTAACTTTAAAAAAAAAAACTACAATTAAAATCCTGGTTAAACTATATTGAAACGTATGAAAAGAGAACAAGCTAAAAAGGTTGGATGGAGTGAAAAACACCTAACACGGCCAAAAAGATGAATCCAAGATGAATGAATATCCAAACTGAAACCAAGTTATTGTCTAGCCAGAGTAATAACTACTGTAATGGAAAGATAACTAACAACTTCAGATTAATCAATAATATGCTTACTATAACCAAATAAGACAACAACAACTAAAAAACTATTACATTCTATAACCCTTGATGTAGATGCTGCCTCCGGAGCCACCTCCGCCTTTGGTCCCTCCATCACCACCATCAGCCAAAAGAGTTGCATTCATCTCAATAACTTTATGAACAATCATCCTCAGAACCCCGCCACCCAACCCACCATAGTCCTTCTCCTTGCTTGTCGACGCACCACTGCTCCCAAAACTACATGGATTCTGCAGCGAAGCCCACGAATACGCATCCCCTCCCCAGACATCCTCCGGGAGCTTCATCGTATCAACCAGACAGCTAGCACCCCTCCCGCCATGTCCTCCGCCACCTCCATCAACCCCTTGAGGAGTTCCACTCGTCTGAGGCGGTGGTGGCCCCGCCATAGCTGTCGTGTTCACCACCGAAAAATTCCCAAAACTAGCATTATCTGCTTCCAACTCAAAAGCTCCGGTGAGAATGGACGAGTTGTTACCTAAACTAAAATTACCAGTAACATTAACGGTTATCATGCAGCCAGGAATCTCACAATGAAACCTCACACCAGGTAGGATGTTAAAATTTCCCTTCCCTGCTATGTACACGTCGCGAGTGAGGTTCGCATCGTTCGCTATATTGCACGTCGTGTCCAGAGAACCAACACCACCGAGATCGTCCACGCACGACACCGACGGTGGATGAGGCGGTGGTGGAGGCGGAGCAGGTGGCGAGTAATCCTGGTGAAAAAGGTTCCAATCGAAATCAGTTATAGAAAATTCATGCTCCAACTCGTTGCTCTTCGATTCTTCGGAAACACACTGTCTCGCGAATACGACAACGGCGAGTGCGAAGACGGAAAAGAAAGGGAAACGCCGGAAACGAAATCGAGCCATTCACCGGCGGCAATAGAAGTCATTACACTGAGAGAACTGAGATTCGGATTTCAGAAGTGAAATTTGATTCAGAAACCAATGCAGTGAACCTCGCAGTCACCATGAAGAAGCCAGAGGATGAAAAACCCTAACCTCTCCGTCCGTACGGAAAATCAATCTCACTGAAAACCCTAGAAATCTCTCAGAAACGCACGAGGTGAAAGATCGAATTGAATTAGGAAGAAGAACCACGATGTTGAAGAGCAAGCTTTATTTATTAATTTATTAATTAATAATTATGGTGGTAAAAGAAAAAGGGGTTTCTCGTATACGGAAGAGGTTCACGTGAGCTTCAACATTTTTCTTAGTTAATCTTTGATTTCTTTCACTTGGGTAAATTTTATTGGGCAGAACATAGGAATTACTGAGGAGTTCACCGTTGACGATAATTTTCTTGTATTACGAACCTCACGCCGCTTTAAAGGAGCGTTGGAGACACACCCTTCCAATTAACGAACGAAAGTTACGAAACGCATGTGGAGTGTGGAAGTGAGTAAGGATACGAAGGGTAAGTTCACATAGTTGCGTGGACTTTACGCTCTGCCCGCGGTCAGGGAAAGGCGCGTGTAGGAACAACACGAGAAGCGTAGGATGAGGTACCGTCAGCTTATATGACGAATGAGGTTCCGCCAGCGGTGACGCCTGCTGTTGTGTTTGATTTATGAGCAATGGATTTGTAGGCGGTGTCAGCGTGAGGAGTGCTTTTTTCAGCAGGTAAATATTGAATATATTAATATTCATTCAAGTATGTTTGGAGACAAACAATTTGGATTACCTTGGACCCTTTTTCATTTATAGAAATTAAATTAAAAATAATATTAAATAAGTGATGTGGTTATTTAGATAAATTATTTTTTGTTATAAAAAGAAGTCAAATATTTTAAAAATTAATTTAGTGTTAGCACGACTCAAATATGTACTATCTTCGGTCAAATAAATTTAAGAAAAATAATAAAAAAATAAACTTATTTTTTATTTAATTTATAATTTATTTTAAAGCAAAAACACTTATTTTAAAAATTAGAAATTTTAGTTTCAAACTAAAACTTTTAGAAATTAATATAGGAAAGTGATACCGACTAAAATACTAATAAATGATGGGGTAAAATTGTAAGTAGATGTTAAGCAACAAATTTATGGTTTTTTTATTTCTCGTTTGAAAATGATAATATTATTTTTTGATAGAAATATTAATTTTCAAAAATTATCATGTAAATTAAAGTGTGTCTTCCAAACAAGTGAAATTTCTAAAAATAACAATTAATTTTAAATGAGCAAATGTTTCGATTTTTACTATAAAGCTCATTTAATTCATATTAAATAAGCTAAATTTATATAACTAATTTTAATTCTAATACTTTTTAAAATTAAAAGTTAGTTATTCCATACTTTACCATTGATTTTGTGTCAGAATAATTTGTATTAGGATTAAATGTTTTAGTTTGTGATCGGAACTAGATTGAGAATGGATGTCGGCTGAAGGTTGCGTAATCTTTTTGTGGTTGAATGCACTTCTTCCTCATGGAACGATGGTACAAACAAACACATTGGTGCTTAGATTTGTGTCACACAATAAGAATATTGATAGGTAAATACGTTCGTCCGTACGTAAAATTTAACTTCTGGTAAGTTTTATTATTGGAATTGTCTCATATGGTCGTTACGGTTTTCTCAAAAGAATATTATATTTTTATAATTTAATAATAATAAATTTATAACAGTTATTTTTTATTAATTTCTTTTATTATTTTTAATTATTTATATCATATATTTAATTTTTAATTTTTATTATTATTATTATAATAATTTTAGTTCAATTTTATTTTAAATTAAAATAATATATAATAATATTAATTGAAATATTTAAATTAATATTTTAAATTAGAATAAAATTAAATATAAATAAAATACTAATATGTAAATCAAAGTTGATTCTTAAAAGTAAAAAATGAATAAGATGTTTAATAACACAATAGACCTGTTTAATCAACATATTGAATTCATTATTGAATTCACTATTATTAGAAATATAAGATGACGTGACACGTTAAATTTTACTGTTGGAGAGATCATCTAATGAGTTGAAATTGTGGAATAAATTGTGTGTACTATTTTCATTGTTGGAATATTGTATATATAGGTGTAGGAGTTTAAGAATCGAAAGAATATGAAGAGATGATTATTGGAGCACGATAATGTAACGGCTTCGAGGACAGGGCTATGTGTTTCTTGTTTTTGTTCCCTATTGCTCGTTGAGATTGACACAAGTTGTTTGAGATAGTAGTTGATCTTGTATGAAATTATACCTCGATTTTTGGCTTGGGTCTTTGATTAAGTGGGCCTTGCCCTAACTTGGAACAATTTTAGAACCAAATGTCTAAGTGGTTGGCTCATGAAACAATAAATACGAGGTTATTTTACAGGGTTATTGCTATTAGAAGTAAGAAAAATTATTTTGATGTCACAAGATGAAAACAAGCAATGGGTTATTTTTTTTATGGAAGGTTCGTGAGGTTTTTATTCTCTCTAAGAATTTTCCTATTATTGCACAATATGAGATTGGGATGTTGGGTAGGATGATTGCTACAATCAAAGTTGTCAGTTGAATGAGATTTTTATCACACTTGTTCTTAAATTGGAACTAATTGTGTCATAAAGCAATTTAACCTTATTAGTTTATGTAACATTACATACAAGATAATTAAAAAAAATTATTGTGAGTCAACTTCATCGAGCTATTGAAACTCTTGTGGGTTCATATTTGTTATCAAAGTTTTTTCCATTTACTTTCCTATTTATATTACGGAATTTGTTTATCTATTTGCCTTGTTTGTGACAAGGTTGAAGTAGCAACGTTGATTTACAAGAAAGGAGGTTTGAATTGTAAATGCACCTTTTTAAAAAATTCCTGCTAAAAACTTAAGAAAATAACTCAAGATTGATCTTGGTTCTAAAACACAAATAACGGAGAACGTTCTTGGTTTTAGTTGTAAAACGGAGAACGTTCCTTGATTAGTTTTAAATAGAAAATCAATTTATCTTTTGTCTTGGTTAATCAATTCAGTATAACAAATAAAGAGATAGGGAAGATAATATCACACAAAAATTTATCCTGGTTCACCCAATGTGGGTTACGTTTAGTCCTCACGCTGTGAGATTTTCCACTAAGTGTTTAAAACGAAAAACCTTCTTAATCTTACAACACCTAGTATAGATCAACCTTGATCTATTTCCATATCAATTACTTTCCACCCAGAAAGCAATAACAACACATATCTAACTTTGATAGGAAACAATCTTAAACAAACTATAAAGAAACTCTTATAGTTTGAGTTTTTACAAATGGATTGATTTTGACAGAATATGATATTGCTCAACTCTTGTTTGAGAATAGATTCTTTACAAATGATCTAATGATAATTTCGCAAACAAATGTATGAATATGTAGCAACAAATGTTTCGCGAATTGCAGAAAATGATATTGCATCTGTTTTGCAGAATTTCAAGCTTAAGTGTGATTGTATATTGTGGCTTACTCAGCACTTTAATTTCTTGCCTTCATACTTGATTAAGGCCTTCTATTTATAGGCTGAAGATGTACGAAAGAGCTGTTGGAGAGGCTCTTCTTTTTCTGGTTTAAAGCCGTACTTCTGAATAAATTAATCATTCTATGACATAACCTTTTTTAACTTTTGGGTTTAGCATTTAAAGCAGTCCTGTACTTTTCTGACAACGTCCTTGATGTTTCTTCATTGATCTTGGATGATACATTCTCCATCTTGAGTATTGAGTGCAGCTAGACAAGATTGGAGAAGAATTGTAAGCTGAAACAGAGTTTGTTGCAATTCTGCTGCTGCTGTGCAGAAAATGGAGAACGATAAACGTTCTTGAGCTTAAATAATCATTCTGGAGTTCCCGTTTTAATTATTCTGGATTTCCTTTGTAATTGTCTTGTCATATGTCAAGATTGATTGAGCTTTCTTGACATTTGAATTTTTGGAGTACTTCATTATGTCATGACTTTTGTCCATCTTTGAGTATTTTTAATTTTGAGATCAAATAGCCTTTTTGAGTTTGGATGAAACCTATTTGTTCCTGATCATTCTCTGTTTTGTTGCAGAATGATCTTGATGATGTTTCCTTTGCTTTTCTTGATTATGTTTTTAATTAAATTCACTCAAAAACACCAGTTAAATTAACATAACATATTATAATCATGATTAACTTTCTTAATTAACCTTTGTTTGTTTTCATCAAAACTTTTAATTATAGAGTTTGTCTCAACAAAGGTTGATACGCGATATAGAAGTTTCTTATAAAGGCTAGATATATGAATATGGCCCTGGGCGGTTAAGGCTTATTGGGATATTTGCATTTTCCTAGTGGGCTTTGGCTTGAGGACATATGCAATAAGTAATGTGGCTTTGGGAGTCTTTGACCACTAATATATGTTGATGTGTCGGAAACAATATGAATACTAAACGGTTATTTAGTGTCTAAAAGAGGTTGGACGGTTTAAAAGGACTAAAGTTCTGTCAACTTTTATGAAATGAGGATGAGGTGGTTAGGTGGAAATGTGATCCAAATGGCTATTTCTCTTATAAATTTGGTTACTATCATTAAGGGGATTGACAGTTATGTGATAAATGTTTTTTTAAACGAGTCATAAGTGTTTTTTTTTTTTTTTATGAAAGGTTGAAGTAAAATTGATATCGGTCCTTTTGAAATTCACTATATCAACCATCACTTTAGAGTCTATATAAAAAGTAATCCATAAAAGAGATAAATCTTGAACAAGATTAATATCCAAATATAGAGACTATAGTTTTATTCAAACTACATTACACGACTCAGTTTCAATTTATACCACTATTGTTTAATTTTTTACTTATTTGCAAATATTAGTAACTTGTTAAGATTATGTTTTACTTAAGATTATGTTAGTTTTTGGGATTCACTTCAACCTCTCGCTGAAACTCCTTCAAGGTCTCTTAATTGATCAATCTAACGACCTTTGTGGGACCTATTATTGTTTAATTTAAAACATTACTCAAAGGACAATTTATAGTCATCCATGCATGAAATGAACACATTAATTATATTGGTTATGTTCATCAAATATGTGAAAATGACAAAGTACAATTATGATAGATGATAAAACAAATTACATCAGAAAAGTTACACTATTTCAATAATATTGTGTTAAATAAATGTTTTTCAAAATCCGTTTTTAGAATTAAAACTATTGTCATATAGATAATATGGATCCGTTAAGATTAACATTATATACAATTACATTGTTGATATTATTTTGAATGCATCAAGATGGCATGAGAAATGATGATAGATTAATGTCAAAATGATAATTCAATTCAAATATTGATTTTTAAAGTTATTTAATCGCCAAGATGTTATTGAATTAGTGTAATTTTTTTTTACTAAAAAATGAATGTAATTATTTTTTTCATGTGAAATAAATAAGTATGATTATCAATGTAACTATTTAGGTGCAATTTATTTTTACTTATTGTAATAATTAAGGACAATTAATTGATCTAAAACGCAACTTCAATGATGATCGAGAATGCTCGGCGTTGGAGAAATACAATTAAGTACAACCGAGCAACTACTAATAGAGTGTATCTCTAAACACTACGACGTCCAAGTCAATAAAAGTTTAAAGAGGTAAGAGGTAGTTCTTAGATTATAATGAATGTTGAGACAAATCCAAAATTAATGTTTTTATGATAATTAAACAAATATTAATTAAGACTTCTAATTATGATTATAAGTGTTTTGGTATTTAACATATTGTTTAAGTTTGTTAAACAAATATATGTATCAAATATATCATATTAAAATGAAGCAAGCTCATTCAGAGAAACGAAAAACATTATTAACATAATCTTCGAAAATGAATAACGTTATTCACAGTTCCAAAACAACAACAATTATTAGATTCTTAAAGAAATGATTAGTTCCATTAATTACAATATGGTACATAATATATCCAAAAATATATGAAGATCATTTCAATATAGAAATCACTCCAAAGGTCAAAGGCAAAAGTTGTGCTTCATAATTCATAAAGCAAAATATTCTCCAAGTTGAGCAACCTTCAAGTACAAAGTTGACGGAGTGAACATGACACCTCAGTTGAACTTTTAAGCAGTCTACACGCGTGGCGCAAAGCATGACTCACTTCAGATAGTTGTCAAGCGAAGATAAAAAGTCAACACACCTCAAAGCAGAAACATATATCATTATTGCTTTACAAGAGCATTTTTGCTTTAGGGATGATCTTGTATACTTACTGACACATGATAGCTGGACCATTCTCAACGGCCAAATGAGTTGTCATTAGCCTTCTTGAAGTCTATAAAATAAGCCTCAAGATGAAGAATAGACAAGAGCTTCAAGTGCAAATAGATACATCACTCATACAATCATATTCAAATTCTTTTGAGCTTCTTAGTTATTTCAAAGTTTCAGTTATGTTCTTAACTTGATATAAGAATCAGCTTTAATGAGTTCTAAATCCAAGTATTTATTCTCAAACATGAGTTTAACATACTCAAATTCTACCAATCTCTCAAAATCGTGATTTTGTAACTCAATACTATATTGTTGAAATAATTTGAGTAATTTGTAAAAATCTTTTTATGTTTAAAAGGTAATGTGTAAAAATTACTCTTGAAAGATAACATGTGGAAATCCTTTATAGGGAGAAATGTAGTATTTTGTAACAAATCAAGATTGATCTGTAAAAGTTGTGTGAAAACCAAGAACGATCTTGCTTTGAGCATTTAGTAAAAAATATAACAATTGTGACGACTGAACGTAACTCGTGTTGGATGAATCAAAATATATCTTTGTGTGTTATATCTTTCTTTATCTCTATCTACTTTTTATCTTCTAATCACATTTTAAATAGATAAGTTAAAATTGTGTGTTTTCGCTAACCAAAAATGTTATTCGTTAATAACCAATATCAATATTGAGTTAAATATTTTGAGTTTTAACATGAATTTTAAAAAATGACAATTACAATTCAAACTCTTCTTCCTTATAATTGACATTGTTACTTTAATGAATTGTGAATTTTGGACTTGAAGTACATAACCATTGTATAGAGCCATTTGATGAGGTGTCTATATGGATGGTTAGATCGTTGCGAGATATTTCTTGGACGATCATGTTGAACAAGCGACAAGTGATAATTAATATTATATTTGTCTTTAAACGTAAAATTTATTTGATAAATACACAATAATTAAAATAATCATTTTCAAATTAATTTTTTTTAATAATATATCATCTTTCTAAAATTATTATTCAATTATTAATAAAAAGACTTAATTGCAATTTTAGTCCTTCTATTTATATTAATTCACGAAAATGGTCTCTCTATTGTAAAAGTCATCAGTTTTCGTCATTCACTTTGATCATTTAACTAAAAAATGATGATGTGAGATGTTTTGACTAACTATGACATGTGATACGATAATGTAGAGTGATTAATACTTATGAAATTGAAATAAAACACTGTGAAAACTTAAATTTCAATTTTGGATTTTTTTTTAATATTTGTAATTTAATTAATGCATCTAGATAGTTCTATATCATAAAATTGTATGTTACATCGGTTAAAATATATTAAATCATTATTTTTTTAGTTCAAAAATTTGATAGAGGGATTAAAACTGTCGACTTTTAAAATATGAGGTCAATTTCGTAAATCAATAAAAATATAGAAACAAAACTGTAATTAAATATAATAAAAATAAATAATTAATATTTTAATTTTAATTCTGATATTTTTGTAAGAAATCAATTAATATTTTTCATAATTTGACGATAATTTGATATAAAGGATAATTTTTTATTTATAAAAGAGTCTATATAAAAACAAATCAGTAGCTTTTATAGCTTGTGTCGTAACGATGATAGACAACAAAGCCAAGTTATTCAATTGTCAAGTAGCTAGCAAAGCCATGTTTTAAAAATGACAAATATGTTATGACCTTAAACGTGATTAAAATTTTTGTGGATGCATGGTCGTTCCAAGATAGACGCGTATTAACTTGGATATGCCAGGGTAGTGTCCAATTAGATGCTTAAAAGTTGATTTTAATATAAAATTTAAAATAAATTTTTTAAATTTAAAATAGCATTACTAAATTAATATAATTAATGTTATATAATATTTTTTTTTAATAATATTAAAATAATATTAAATTTTAAAATTTTATATATTTTAATTTTAAAAATATTAGAATCTAATATATGTTATTAAATAATTTTTTTAAAGATTTTAATTTAAACAAAAATTTATTTTTTATAAAGGCATAAAACGGTTCCTTTAATGCTTTATCTTCGAGGATGCCCGATAGTGTTGGTGATGAAACTTACTGGTCGAAGCTGGGAAACACTACCTCTTCTGGCTTGTGTCTTTTATGGAGTATGATACAAAAAGATGAAGACAAATCTCTTTCCGAAATGAGTATGTATGCGTACGAAAAATGTCAGCAAATGATAAATCATTTCAAAATAGGTATATCTTTATCGATTTATTTATAACAAAAACAATTTTGGAAGGTTGCAAAATTTATCTTCTATTATTTCGTTTGGGTTTATATTTTTGGTATTTTTTTTTATTTAACTTTTTTTATAACAATTTTGTTTGAAAGATTTATATTACTTCGAGCTTGAACAAATAATATATGTAATATGGATTTAGCGATATACAAGAGCATGCAAGGAGAAAATCTCATTTTTTTTATGCACCATAAAAAATAAAATATAAAAAAAATTGAAAAAATTAAGGTAGAAAAAAACTAACTTCCATTGTTAAAAAAAACTAACTCCCATTATTTCATCAAGTAAAATGTAAATTAAAGAATTTCAATTTTTAGAAGAAAATCAACGATAGATATATGTGTAAGTAATATCAGTGGCATAGCCAAAGTTGAATTGTTGAAGGTCAGAGTGAGAATAATGCGGCTCTATGGTTGGGTTAAAAGTCTCGTTCAATTTAATCATTAGGTAATGTGTGTATACAAAGTAGCTTGGGTATGTTTTTATTAAATCTAATACTCGAACTAAATAATTTTATTTGAGTTGAATTCAATTTTTAAAATATAATTTTTTTATTAATTTTGAATTAAATTAATTTATTAAATTTACTAAAAGATAATTTTATCGTCTATTGTGATTTTACTTTCAATCAATTCCAAGAAATAATATTCGATTTACATAATAAAAAAATTAATTATCGTAATTAGTGATTTTTTTTATAATAATATAAATGACTAGTTATAGTAGTACAAATAAAAAACAAATAGTGATCTCTCATTCCTCATCAATTAGAGAGAGATTGTCAAAACTATTCTTTAACAAAAATTATCTTATAATATTGTATATATTATTCATTTTGTATTTATGATAATAATAAATGTATATTATTTAATAGAATTAATTTGATAAAATTATTATTATTTATATTTCTCTTTTAATTTATATAAAAAAAATATTAGTTTTAACTAAAAACAACAACTAGATTAAACGACTTTGTGCATACACCCCATGTCCCCACACAGTTAAAGATTTAGATTATATGTTGAGCATTGTTAGGAGTCATCTATATTTTTTTTAATATATTTTATTTATTTAATTAAAATTTATATAAATTTTATTAAAATATATAAATCTTATATAAATTTAGTGAAATATACGTATATTTTAACTAATAAAAAATCATGTATTAAAGTATGTTACTAATATTATTCTATCAAGTTTTTATTACCTTACATTTTTTTTCCTTCATGTTTCCTTATAAATTGTTCTAAATAGATACCAAGGGTTCATACAATTCAATTAATGACAAAAACTTATATGTATTTCTTAAAGTAATTTTCTAATACTTCTTAACTTAACCAATAATTATTTTTGTATTTTGTGTTAATAACTATGCAAGAAAACACGTAAAAAAATGCACATTAATTTTTACTTTTAATTAAATACTACTATAAAACGTGTTAAACATAATATTAATTTATTTAAACAAGTGAAGGTTGGAGGAAACTTATTTTTAATTTTGGACAACTTATGAATAAATTGTTCTTCAATTATTTTTTGAGTTTAATTACTATACATAGATAAAGTAAAAAAATTATATTATTAATACACTCTAACTATAAAATTAATAACTGACATTAAAAGTTAGATTAAAAAATCTCTATACAAATTAATTTTGTTTTATTGAACAAACAAAAAACCAAAGCCTTAAGAGAAAAAATAAAACCCAAATCAGCCACGATGTTAGAGCCAAATGGCCATATTATACCGTTCCTCTAGGCTATCTATCTACTTACATATCCATTATTTTCCACGATTTCATGAAAATACTGGCTGAACTCGACAAAGGGAAATGTTTGACAATTTTACCCGACTACTCCAATAATTATATCCCTACTCCCACGGTCCCTACAAAAAAGTATCAATTTGACTTTTTATTTTTTTTGTATTTTTCACATTTTACTCCCGTTTATAATTTTCTAACACAGAAAAAGAAACACGTCTTTATTTATTTGAAAAGTTTAATGATTTAGTTTTTTTGGGAACATATTCATCTAAAAATTTTGTTATAAATTTGTCGAAACTGATCAATATTTTGAAAATTTTAATTAACCTTTTTGAAAATATATGTTATGAAAAACCGGAACCACCAAGTTTTTAAGAAATTTTGAACATAAATGTTTGCATAGTGAAGGACAAAATTGGAAGTTCAAACTAATGGTAGGTACAGATGTATAATATGTATAATAAATAGGGGTTAGAATTTCCAAATTGTTTGTAAATGTAGTTTTTAAGGACCAAAGCGTCCACATATCTTCATTCTTTATGGATCAACTGGGTCAGGCCTAATGTACGAGATTCGACTGTTGCCTTTTGTATTCTCTCCATTTAAACTCCTACCTCCCAATTTAATGTTTTTTGAGTGAAATACCCAAAATATCCTTAAAAAATTCAGTAAAAAAGTAACAAAAAGAAAAAATACGTACTAGAAATTTCGTTTTTGAAATTTTCAGGAAGGTCACCGGAAAATTGAAAAATCCGGTAGTTCAAAATCAATACCGGAAATTTGAAATTTCTGGATGGCTTACCGGAAATTTCAAAAACGAAATTTCCAGTACCTATTTTTTCCGGTATGTATTTTTTCACTACAAAATTTTTCAATTTTCCTGTTTCTTTTCCGGAAATTTCAGTCCTTTTTAAAATTTTCGGTACACTGTGTATTTCAGCATTTTTGAAATTTCATGGTATCAAGAGGGTTTTGTAAACCTTTCCCCAACACATTAGGGTTTGGCGCTCCAACCATTCCATAATCAGGGTTTGACGCTCCAACCAAGAGCTATGGCACGTACCTTCCAACCATTCCACAATCAGGGTTTGACCCTCCAACCCAAGTCCTCTCATGGGTCCACAATCAGCAACTGAGCTATGGCACGTAACTTCCAACCATTCCACAATACGCTCCAACCCAAGCCCTCTCATGGGTTTGGGTTTGCCGCTGCTACCTTCCATGGGGTAATGTGCGTTGGTTGGAGCACCAAACCCTAATGGGTTGGGGAAAGGTTTACAGAACCCTCTTGATACCATGAAATTTCAAAAAGGCTGAAATACACAGTGTACCGGAAATTTCAAAAAGGGCTGAAATTTCCGGTAAATAAATCGGAAAATTGAAAAATTATGTAGTGAAAAATACATTGAAATTTCCGGTAAGCCATTCGGAAATTTCAAATTTCCGGTATTGATTTTGAACTACCGGATTTTTTAATTTTCCGATGACCTTTCCGGAAATTTCAAAAACGAAATTTTCGGTATGTATTTTTTTCTTTTTGTTACTTTTTTACTGAATTTTAAAAATATATATTTGGGGTATTTCACTCAAAAAACATTAAATTGGGGGTAGGAGTTTAAATGAGGGGTACAAAAGGCAACAATCACGAGATTCCATGTAAAATGTTACGAGTGAATTGTACAGTGCACTCTTAAATTGGATCTCCCACTTCTATTTTTCTCTAAAAATATTTTACCCTTTTTTATTTTATATAAAATTATAAATATTTGAAAATTATAAACTATCAAAATAATAAAAAAATAGTTTTTTTTTTATATTTTCAAAAATTTTATTAAATTTGAAACTTTCGAAATTTAATTTTCTAGAAAATTTAACTAATTTTGAAACTTTTAATAATTTTGAAAGTTCCGAAGTGTGATTTTTTAAAAAATATTAAAACTTTCAAAAGTTTTAATGAATTTGAAACTTTCGAAATTATATATCAAATTTATTACTATTAATTTATTATTATAAATGTATTACTATAAATTTATTATTATAAATTTATTATTATGAATTTATTACTAATGAAAATGT
>JBBPBT010000685.1:16479987-16494180 GCA_037974875.1 Cicer bijugum
TTAATTTGTTTTTTAATAAAGTTTATTTGAGTGCAATATTAGATTTGACCGCAATATTTATATAAATATGTAACTAAATAAGAAAGAAAATATCACATAATATATTTTAATTAATAATTAAATGAAGAAAATTCTCTAAAAAAAAGTAAGAACTTAATCTATATATTTATAATGTAAACATCTTTTATAGTGTTAATCAATATCGGTTGTTGAATCATTAATTTTTGATAACTTTATCATAACTATATCAAAAATCATATCATTAGTATGAATTATTATAATGTGTTAAAAAAAAATTATACTGTCTTAGTAGTTAAACTAAAAAAATAATTAGATGAAGAAAATAATTCAAATTACAGCTTTCCTCCACATAGAGACATTAACACATTGTTTGGTTAAGGTGAAAGTAAGAGAAAAAAGAGTAAGGGAAAACTCTAATCTCAATAAACTTCTCATTGTTTGGTTGTAGCAGAAAAGTTGTAAGAAAGAAGAATAAAGATATCGGACCTACAAAAGCATATCTCCTCCCACAAATACTCAGAAAGCTTGGAAAAACTGAATATTTTACTTTTGTTCTAAGTCTGCCTTTTCATTGCTTACATTGCATATGTATAGTCGATGAATTGTTAATTTCTTTAAAAGTGTTATTTGGTACTTTTTTTTCCTGTGAATTGTACCAATTACTTTTTCAGGATACACATTGTGACTTTTTTAATATAATAACAACATCGTGTGGTCTTTAGTAAAAAAAAAAAAGGCTTGTTTGTATTAATTAATATAATAATTATAATTTTAAATTAATGTGTAGACTTTTTTTTATATTAAACTATATAAGAATATTTTCATCATTTATTAAATATACATATTTCTCTTTTATTTATTTATTTTCTTTCAACTTCAATCATATTAAGAAATCACTCCACTTTCTATTCATCTTTTACCCATTTTCATTTTTCTAATATTCTTTCTTCTTCCTTTTTTCTTTTAAGGATTCAACAAAACATGAGAGTGTGAGACAGGGAAAGAAAAACCAAACACCAATTATTCCAGGTTTCTAGAAGGAGCAGGTAGATGAAATTTACAATTGTGTAGGTGTGTAGACATATAAACTTTTAATTCCAATCAACAAACACCTGCCATTACATTTCCACGTGTCTGAGTTTACGGTCCAGATCAATCGTACCACAAACAAAGATTAGTCATTATAAGAAATATATTATTACTAGACAATGATAAAGTAGCTAGCTATACACAAATCATGAATATAAAAAACACAAAACAGAATAGAAAGAAATAATGGTGGGGGTGTAAAAAGTAGAAAGAAGAGTCAAGAGTCAATAGTTGAAATCTGAAAGTCCTTACAAGGCTGCTGCTGCTATCTTTGGTATGCAGACCGTGGTCTCCTTGAACTTCAATGCCATCGATTAATAATAACTACTTAAACTGTTTCAATTTCATACCCACGAATATAAAACAACACAAATCGTTTCTCACTGATTAGTTTTCCAAAATCTCATGGCTTCCGTTGAATCAGAACCTAGCAAGGTTCAAGAAAGTGTTGAAGAAGTGACCAATGAGGTTGTTGAGCTCAACAATAAAACCAAAAATACTACCAAGAAGATGAAGAAGAATAATAAGAAGAAGAAGCTGTCTTTACCCAAATTTGGTTGTTTCAGAATTGAACATGATGCAACAGGTGATGGTTTTGATATAGAGGTTGTTGATGCTTCTGGTCACCACCGTCCTAACCCTACTCATTTGATCATAATGGTTAATGGTCTAATTGGCAGGTTTGTTTCTCACGTTGCTTTTTTACTTTCTCAACTTTTGTCTTTTCTCAGTTTATTTCCCACTTTCATTAGTTTTTTCTCTCTACAAAGACAAATAACAAATTTCATGTTTTGCATCTGCTCCACTTTACTACTGAGTCTTTGTTTGGTTTTGTGGTCACTCAAAATGATTTTGGTTTGGATACATTTTGAAAAATAAATTTGAGGGTAAAAATCAAGTTTAAAGTCAAAAGTCAAAAGCTCCGGATCATAGTTTCAAGTTAAATGAATGTTTGGTACTTTGGTTGTACTTTTGGATGGTCCAAAATTGATTCTGAATCTAGGTGAGTATACTTGAGCATAATTGATTTTTCCCTCTAAAATGAGAGCTTATGTACATAGAATTGATCTTTAGCGTCAAATTTATTATTCAACTTACTTTCACCCGAGTTTATCCAAATATAATTCACTTTTAGTCTTAATCAAAAGTATATGATTGGTTATGCGGTCGCAAAAAAAGATTTTTTACTTAAAATTGAGTTGAATATAAAAATTGAGTTGAATATAAAATAATTTATGTTTGAAAAAATCACATTTAGACTCAAGTTTTAAATCCGAACTTAAAGTTAGAATCAATTATGGAGGCAAAATCGATTCTACTCAAAAACAACCAAAATCAATTTTACACCTCCATAATCTATTATGGCCACTCCAAGCGTGGGCTAAAATTAATTTTACAGAATCAATTTATTTAAAATCGATATTTGTCGTTGCAGAACCAAACACAACCTTAAGTGTGGAAACATGTATCAAAACTATGACAGCAGCTGATTATGTTATTTTGATTAATTAGTGTTGTTTGTTAAGTAATTTATGGCAATGCTTCTATATTGCAGCGCTCACAATTGGAAATACGCTGCAAAGCAGTTTCTGAAAAGGTACCCTTACGATGCTATTGTACATTGTAAGTTCCCTTGGTCCTGGTAGTTTCCTTTTTTTTTTTTTTTTTTCATTTATAAAATATTTAATGATTATCATCAGTTTTATGTTTGGTTCCATTAGATCAGTACAAGGAATCTCAGTTTCTCAAGTAATTACTGTATGTAACTGTTGTAACTTGACTAATGCAATGCATAATATTGGTTTTTGAACCTTGTAACATTATAGAATTACATGTTTTAAGGCCTTGATTTCATTTTCAGGATAGGGTGGAATGAAGTGGAATATAATGCAATAATCTGGTTATATTTAAAAATGGACCATATCTCATTCTATTGTATTCCTCGGTCCCCCCTATACCGCCAATTCAAACATACCCTTTGATGTTGTGATTCAATTAGTCATTGCATTTATATCATCATGATGTATATATAGTATGTAATCAGCTTTAATCTGGTGTTCTTTTTTACAGTTAGTGAGGTTCGTATTGTCCCTGACATTTATTTTGACAATGTAGATTATTTTCACACTCTTCTCTATTTCATTCTTTCACAGCAACACTGGCTTCCATAATTTAATGTAACACTAACATATCAATATTTTGCGATGCAGGCAGTAAATGCAATTCTTCAATGTTGACATTTGACGGCGTTGATGTCATGGGAGATAGATTAGCAGAGGAGGTTTGCGACGTCTTTGACATTCAAATCAAATCTTTGTATAATTCTTTATTGTATTTGCAGTTCATATTGGATTTCGTTACAGTATAACTATTCGTTGAATCTGTGTTGATCTTAGGATGTTGATTCAATTTCAATTCTATTGCATCGAATCCAGAAATATAAATTTTTGTTGCTTCTCTTTTCTCAGGTTATATCAGTTATAAAACGCCATCCAAGTGTTCAGAAAATTTCATTTATAGGTCATTCTTTAGGTGGCTTGATAGCAAGGTATGCAATAGCCAAGCTTTATGAGAGAGATATTTCTAAGGAACTATCTCAAGGGAATGGACATTGTGAGAGTCAGATTTCAATTCAAGAATGCCGTGATAGAAAATATGAAGGAAAAATTGCAGGACTGGAACCTATTAATTTTATTACGTCTGCAACGCCACACCTTGGTTGTCGAGGGCATAAGCAGGTAATTCTTTTGGACAGTATATTATGTTTTTTTAATTAAATTTTTGTATGAGTTGTCTGATGCAACTCACTGCAAATTATTTAATTTCTGTTTCCACACAAGTGATGGTTACTAGTGGTAATTAAATAGCAGTTTGCAATAACATAGCGTTAAAAAAAATGTATGTCTTACTAATCTGTGTTTATGAAGGCTTCATGACTTGGTTTTGGATTTTCGCGTACTCCAGGTTCCTTTGTTCTGTGGATTTCGCTCTTTGGAGAAAACAGCAACCCGTCTCTCATGGTTTCTTCGTAAAACTGGAAAGCACCTATTTTTAACTGATGGTAAGAATGGGAAACCTCCTCTTCTTCTCCAGATGGTTCGTGACTCCGAAGATATTAAATTCATGTAAGGTTTATAATTTTGTTAATGTTTTAGAAATTGAGTCATGAACAAATATCATATTGTATCTCTTTCTCTACAGGTCTGCTTTGCGGTCTTTCAAACGCCGTGTTGCCTATGCAAATGTTCGTTATGATCGTATCCTTTTGTTTTAGTTCTGCAGCATTTATCATTAGATATTCTATTCTTATCACTATTTATTGCAACTGTCTATAAGTTTACATCTTGACTCCTATATAGAGCTGGTTGGATGGAGCACATCATCTATTAGGCGTAGAAACGAGCTTCCAAAGGTAGACCATCAAGCTCATGCACCATGATATACATAATTTATTTGAAATGTATCTAACTAGATTTTTATTCAGCGGCAACATCTTCAAAGAAACGAGAATTATCCACATATTGTAAATGTAGAGACAGCAAAACCTACTTCTGTTAGTTCTGAGGCAGACAAAGTTCCAAGTGAATCTAATGTTAGTAGTGGATCGGGTAAAATTGACTTGGAAGGTATTTTATCTTTTTATACATATGAACTTTATCTTTTTGTTTGTTAAAGTTAATTTTTCATATTATTATAAGGAGCCGAGGTGCCTATCTGGCTGGGATCTCAATCTCTATATAGTGATGCTTTTTCATGCCTCATTTTTGCCTTAAATAAATAGGTATATTTTGGTTTAGAAAGATACTGACATCCTAGTTGTCTTTCTTTCTTGAGGGATGTTAAATATCAGAATCAAATGATTCAATTTTTGACATATATCATGAAGGGAGAAAAATATTCCAAGGTCTAGTTTGGATTAGCTTCTAACTTACACGAGCTTCACAAATAAAATGAACCTACAGATTTTTCACTTGTGAAAAAGTTCAAATGAGCTTATAGATGTTCATGGAGAAAATAAATAAGAGAATTTCTGAGAAACTGAGATATAGAAGCTAATTCAACTTATACCAAAATGAGAAGCTGATGTTTAATTAATAAACTCAATTATTTTCCATTAGTATTTTTGAGAGGTGTAATTTTTGTTTACACACTAAGGTATTAAGTGGTACCTATTGGGGGTACATTGGACCCATGTTCCTTCAATTGGAAAAGACATATTAATACTACTATCCTCTTTGTTTACCCTCTAACTAATAGGAACCTTGAGAACCAGACCTGCATAGTATTTGTTCGGGTTATGGGCTTAGATGTTTCTACTTCAGGTTGATGATGAAAATTGATCTAAGATATATCACATTACAAATTATTCACACTTGCAGAGGAAATGATCAGAGGCCTAACAACCGTGAGTTGGGATCGAATCGATGTCAGCTTCAGTGGTAGTAAGCAGAAATATCTCGCACATAACGCAATTCAGGCAAGTTTGTTTCTGCTTTTTGAAAACACACCCTTTTTCTGATGTCTTACAAATTATCTGTTTTTGAAAATCTCTAGTGATAATAGTTTGATCCTGGCATCTTATTATTATTTGTCTCCTCCCTAATAACAATTAAATATATTATTGGATTTTGTTTTTATATTTCAGGTGCAAACGTATCGCATCAATTCGGACGGAGCAGATGTGGTCCAACACATGATTGACGATTTTCGATTATAGAATATTTTCATATTGCCCCTTCTAGTCTTAGCATATAGGGTAACAATAGCATTATTTTTTAATTGTTGAGGGGAAGAAGAGCGGGGATGTTTGTCCACATTTTTCCACTGATTAACTGTGAGAAATTTAGGTAGAATTGCCTTTGTTGTAAAAAAGAAATTGTCACTGATAGTTGAAAATATATGTATGACTGCCACAAAGAGGGGTCGGTGTATGTGTGCTTTTATACTGCCTATTTTATAAATGATGTATTATTAAGTTTTTGAATTGCCTCTCGATCTTTTTCTCGTTTTTCTTTGGAAACATGATTATCTTTTTATGTAAAATAATATATATATATATATATATATATATATATATATATATATTGTACGTTAAAAATACTCACAGAAAATTTATTGTACAAGCGCAATGGTAGTTTTAGGCTCAATTATTCGGTGGACCACTTTTATAAATAGTCTCCCGTCAACTAACATTTAAAAATGATCGAAAATTGTAAAGACGTCCAACAATACTCTATATAAATAATAGTTTGTGATTGTCTTTGTTTTGTTTTTGTGAAAAACACGATAACACGATTGATGTTGATTAATAAATATGAGAGATATATATTTAATTTTCTGTATTATTATCGACATCTTTATCTCATTGTCAAAAATGATGTCTGATCTTTGAAATTTTAAATATTTTTTTAAAAATATTTATAATAGACTATTTATAATTTATTAAGACAAATTTTAATATAGACATAGTCTATTATGAAAATTTTAAATATTTTTTTAAAAATATCTATAGTAAACTATTTCTATATTAGAATTTGTCTTAATAAATTATAAGTGAACATGTAAGGCTCGTTGTACACGATCTTGCGAAATATGTATCAAAAGCTTCACGGAACTATGGCGTTTATCATATGTTGAAAAAATTGTTTCTTCTGAACAAAATAATTTTTTTTTTGATAACAAAGCTTAATTGAGCAAATAATAGGAAATTGTTTTAAGAAAACACTGTTGAAAATAGTGTTTTAGTTGTGTTGCGAACCCTTTTTTTTTTTTTTTATAATTACAAAATGATTAGCAAGATGGCTATGTTATTTATGGAAAAAATGTTGGGTAGGAATTGCATTTTCATAAGAAAGTAGAGTGTATGATGGGCGTCGGATACGTTAATGTCTCATCATTGTTTAATTATACAGGAAATAATAACAGTGGCACACAATTGTACACACACATGATGTGGTAACAGCAAGGAACTGTGTGGCTATACTTCTCACAAGAGGAATGGTAGATGAGATGACCCAGCATAGCATTCCAACATTGCGTAAGAGGGAGTTAATGATGTTGTTCAGCACGGAAGAAGACCCATTAGTTCACTATACTCTCTCGCCTAAGTTGGTCTTTGAGATTTTAAGTGTTTCGTAGGAGTTATGAATTTAGTGTCATTTTCTTTTTATAAGGATTGTTAATATTATTTTATAAATTATGTATATATTAAAAAAATTAAAATATTACAAAAGAGATTTAATTATCATAAAATTTAATTTTGAATCGGTAGGTAAAATATCAATGATTATTTTTAATTCTTCAAATAAAATCTCATTATCAAAATTAAAATAATTATCATATTTTAAAATAAGTTTTAAGATTTTTACTAAATAATTTCATTGTAGAATAGCTTAACTCCTTCAATTCTAAATAAAAATTCAAAATCACCTCATATGTGTTATATTGTTCGAATATTCAATTAATTGAGCTAATTATTTTATTTATAATATACAAAAAATAATAAATTTTAAAATACTCTTCTACAAATTCAATGTTTAATTGTATGCAAAGAGAATATTTCATTAAAAATAAATGAAAAATTTAACTGTCTATAAATGATGATGAGTTGATGATTTTGTTTTATTTTAAGTTGAAATATGAAAGATTATGATTCAAAAAATAGTTAATAAAAAATATTGTGCCTCTAAAAATTTGGAACTTTGTACAATACTAACTCGCAAACTCTGTGATTTCGCTGTCTATCTCAATTTTAATCCATAATATTCAAACATATCAAAATTAATTTACACATTAAAAATCAATTTTGACTCTTTCAAAATCAAACCAAACATGTACTTAATCTAATTTTGGAGAACAATGACTTTGCTTTTTAAAAAAAATTACATCAAAGAATACAACCTTATTTTCATTTATTTATTTTTTATTTATTTTTATTTTCACATCCTTTTTGTAATCCAGTATTTTCTCTTTTATTTACTTTTAAACTCCTTTTAACATGTATTTCAAATTAGATAATCCGAATAGATAGTATGTATCTTCTATTAATAATTCTGACCCCATACAATATAATTTTCCGAGTGGATTCGTAAATTCTTTTGCATTGACATATTTAAGGTGTTAATTCATTGATAAAAATTTAATATTGTAAGAGGTATATAATATAGCTCAAATTCTTTCTACTAACAGTTGTAAATTCTCATTTGTACTAGTTTTTTTTATACATTAACTAATACTACTTTGGTTATGTATCATATAAGCTTTTGTTATTAAGTTAAATACTCCAAGAGGGTAACTATTAACTAGTAAGTGGAGAGAACCAACAACCAGAACATACACATTGTTTATGTAGTGAAATATTCTAACCCCAAGAAGACAGGCTTGCTTGGCGTGTTCAAATTGGGCATCGAAGCGTGTTTAAATGTCCCCCGCTTAAGAAGGATACATAACATTTACATATAGATAATAAAAAGTGAGATAAATGGTAATTAACAAATGAAGTATTCATAAAGTTCCTTTGGTTTTTCTGTTGTCTTTTGTGTGTGCGGGCCGTGGCTGGCAATTACTAATGCTATTGCTGCCTGCAATGCTCATATCAAGATTTGTCTCCATATGATGCAACTTGCAGTTTCTGAGTGAGTGACAGTGAGGTCCTCCCTTGGTTATGTTATATGCCATTTTCTTCTCTCAATTCCACCTTTTGTAACTACTCCTTTTACTCATCAATTCATTCATGGGGAAATCATAGGGGAGTAGTAAAAAGGGTAATTGGCACAGTAATTCCTAAGTAAAAATATGTCTCGTCTCATCTACACAAAATTCATACCTACAACCTGTCCAATAATTTGAGGATAATCCAATAACAATTTGACAACTATGTCAAATCTTATATATTGGGGAAAATTTTAACTGAATCTTCATAAAAAGATATACACTTCCATCTTACAAATTCCATTTTAAAAAGAGTGAATTAAGACTTGAGTTCCCTACTCTTCACTGTAATGATCTCAAACTACTTAATTAATTATATAAATAAGTTCAAATCTACAATAAAAAATTTAGACAATTCTTTTATCTCAAAACCCTATTTTCCTACTAATATTAGATGATTAATTATCACTTAAAATATAACCGCGATTTATTATAGATAATAATAATCATGACAAAAAATCTTTAATCTCAATTATTACAAGTAGTTTTTAAATGGTGAAAAAATCACAATTCCACGACGATCAATTAAAAAAGAGGTGTGTTATTTGGACACAAAAATCTAACACTGTGTAAGACACACAAGTTTAATGTTTTTTAATTTAGAGAGAAATAAAATAATATTATAAAAATCAATACCATACTAATGTACCGAGTCTAATGTCAAAATTGTGTTAAAAATCATTTTCGATTAATAAAAAACTTCAATAAGAGATACCAATGTTAAATAAAAACAAACATCAATTCAGAGTAAAATAAGAATTCAATCACATGAGAAGAGATTCATCTAATACTAATCTATAGAATTTAGCTGCTCATGTTATTCGTACAATGAAAAATGTGAAATTACACCTAGTAGCGGTAACTGAATCTTCAATCTCTAATTTTCAAAGTTAAACCATCAATCTCTATTGTATTCATTGTGTTATAGTCGTCTTTTGTAAGTGTAAATTAAGATATTGTTTCAGAACTTTAACAACCTTTAAATAAAGGTCATAACTTGATTTCATTTGGCGAGATTGTTGCGATGCCAAGTCAATGCGCGCAAAATGAAAGAGTTGGCAATCAAGTATTGTTAGCACACAAGATTAAACATAAAGTACTAGGATTAACTGTAGTGTTACTTTGTCATGCGAGACTAGACAAAATTGTCACTAATTTGCATTCTTCTTAGGTTGCACCATTAACAACTCCAAAACTTTTATAACAATATTTCACTCAAAATGATGAACTTGTTGTTGGGTGGGCTCACTCCCCAAGTGGAACCCACCAATTTTATTAATAGTATTATTATTATTGAAATAAAAAGAAAAAGAAAAAAAAAGGTTTAGTGGACTTGGTCCACTTGAAGGTAATAAAAGGGATTTAGAAATCCCTAATCATTAACAACGGTTGCCCGAGAACAAAAATAAGGGTTTGGTTCCAGTGGTGATAACAGTGTAGCAAACTTGTCCTTTGATCTACAAATTTAGTATGTTATTCCTAACACTGAGTTTGTTACTTTAATATATAATTCGAGTAGAGAGTTACTTTGGCATACCCACTTGGAAGGTTGTTATAAGGTAGTTACTTTGGAAGGTTGTTATAAGGTAGTTACTTTGGCATACCCACTTTAGTGGAAGGGTGTTATAGAGATGTTATTGTTGATTGATATTCCTATTGTTATTAGGGAGACTCTTGGTGTAACATTAATTATTATAGTGGACTAGGTCCCGTGGTTTTTATTCTCTCAATTTTGAGTGCGTTAAAATTGTGTTTGTCTCATATTTAATTTTCTGTCAATTATTATTGGTCAATTGTATTTTCTGTTTGGCCATTTATCTGCACATGTGGGGAAAAATATTCCGCATAATTATTGATAATTACCCCTGGTTTTTTCAACAAGTGGTATCAGAGCCGGGTTCGACTTGACGGGGGAGCAAAATTAAGGACTTGGATCAAATGGATCAAGTTTAGTGGTGGACCAAAAGGGACTCGGATCAAGTGAATCAAGTCTAGTGGTGAGAACTCATAATTGATGGGGAGATTGTTGGATATTCAATTATGAGTTGTTAGTTCCACATTGACCAGGAATGGAGGCTGTATTGGATATATAAGGAGAATGACCCACACACCTAATGCCTTAAGGTTTTGGGTTGATATGTGGTGTCTAAGTTTCTTCCGGACTCCCCAACACTTGTTATACTGAACATTCAACTTACAAGAACTTATGAGAATTAACAACAAATAACAACAAACAAATATATACGACAACAAATTAATCAAAATAAAATAACATAAAGAATATCAATATTTTAACGTGGAAAACCCAATCCTTCAATGAAAAGGTAAAAAACCATTGATCGTCCAGACCAAACAAATAGATTCACTATGATCAAATAAGGGTACAAGATATGTTATTCACTAAAGCTTACAAATACAAGATATGTTATTCACTAAAGCTTACAAATAAAAAGCAAGAAGAAGAAAAACACTCAAAAATATGTTATTCGAGCACGATTCCTCCATCTCCAAAAGTCGTTTCGCCGATCTTTCCGTTGAAGACGAACTTGCTATAAAATCAACTAAATCCAACAATTAACGAATGCGATATTTTTTTAAGATTGATTTGACAAAATCAAAAATAAAGTTTACTCTCTCTTTTCTCTTTTAGTGGCGGTGTTTTCAAAATAGTTTATCTCTTACGATTATAATTAAACCACATTTTACTTAAATAAGTGATATTCGAGTCTTTCCACAATACTATCAACTTCTACTTAAAAGAAATGAATTATCAATCCATCGCAGACAATGCCATACACTCTTCTCCTAAAAACGATCTATAAAAATATCCACAGTAACATCCATGTTAGATTAAATATATGCTAATTTTTTTGATATATTTTTGAACATTGAATTAGTTGTATGCCTGACAGGTCGTGCCTTGTATGAATATGACATGAACAATGTATCATAGGGGGTGGCATTCAATATCTGACCCATTTTTGGACCCCTTTTTCAGAATTTCAGTTTCACTGCCTTCTCTGCCTTCCACATATATCTCTCTATCCCCCACACACGTATATACACTGTTCCATTCTACCATACCGCATTCATCTTCTTTCAAGTTTTTTAGTATATTTATTTATTACTCCAATCACACTCAAAACAATATATTAACTGCTCCCTCTATCATCTTCTGCAGTATCTTTTACCCTCACAAAAAAATGAGCAGAACTCGAATGTGTCTCTGCTGCCACAAATGTAGACAAACCATTCTATATCTCATTCTCTTTGCTTCAACTTCTTTCTTCCCTCATCTCGTTTTCATGGCTGAAGGTTAGTTATTTCTTGTTTCATCAATCACATAATACATGATGTTTTCTTCATTACTTGAAAAAAAAAAAAGTACTTTTGTTCTGTTTTTCTCGAATCCAACTTTGCTTATTTTTTTAATTTTGTCTATGATATTGATATGCTTGCAGGAAGAGCAATTTCAAATGTCAATGAAGTTGCAAAGGTACAAATTGAATATCATAAAGTGCATTAATATATTTCTTCATATAATTTTTTTTCTTTTCAACAACCGTTAATTTTTTTGTTAGGATTGTGATAAATATTTTTATTGTTTAAGTCAACATTTTTTTTTCTTTCTCATTAGACACTAATTAGTTCTTCTTTATCCTAATAAGTTACTAGTAGTGTGTTTAATTAATGTGTGATACTTACTATATATGTAAAAATGTGTAGAAGGGTATGGAAGAGAATGGATCAATGTTAGTAGAGAAATTTCAAATAGGATCAAGGCCTCCAAAATGCGAAAGAAGATGCATAAAATGTGGACATTGTGAAGCAGTTCAAGTACCTATTGTACCATCTAAAGTTCAAATCCATAGAAGCCATTATTCAGAAGCAACTTTAATTACTTACTCTTCAACAAGAGGAGATGGCCTTTCAAACTACAAACCTATAAGTTGGAAGTGCAAATGTGGGGATTACTTTTTCAATCCTTGACTTGAAAAGGGGAACACAATACTCATATTTCTTTTGGAAAAATACTACAAGCAAGAAAACTATATAGCATTAATTAATTTTGTGATGTTTCTCATGTTGCCTCCGACCTTGTATATGGTAGGTAGATATTTGGCAACTATATAGTACATATTTAATTTATGGCCTCTTTTTACTTTAAAGACTTGTTTTGTTTGTATATCCGAAGCATATGTTAATTCTATATGCTTTTTTTTCTCTTTTCATTATGTACTGCAATTTCACCCCAAAAGGAAAATTTTATTAATTGGTGTTTTGAGATTATAAATTAGCATATTGCATATTGATATAGATAGATTTCTGGTATGTTTTATTTTGTACTTTTTTTTTTTCTTTCTATTATTTGATAAATTTAATAAAGGAAGAAAATAATATTAAGTGAAAATGTTTGATGAGATTTGTTGATTGGAAAAAAGAGATAAGAAGAAGTGAAGAAGAAGAGAAAGTGTGTCAGAGAGTCCTGTTTTCGTATCCTACAAGATTAAGATTTTTTTTTGCATCAGAATGAGCTAGCTATAAAGTTAAGCAACCCACCTCGAAAGAATCATACAAACGTGGCACAGAGACTACGACAGCAACACCATAAGTGATGTCATTAATTACTCACTAATCAAGTTCCCATTTTGCATTTCATTTGTTTATTGGAACTTAGCTTAGCTGACACAAATATTTCAGTGAGAAGAAAAAACGTAATTAATTTTAAAAGTGAGATTTGGTGTGATGAAGATGAACCACCTGTTACTTGTTCCGAACATTTTTTTAGTGCAACGTTATAACAACCATCAGATTTATCCTCCAAAAAATTCAAAACAACAACCATTAGATTTATACAGGAACATTTTTCTGTAACTTCAAATTTAACAATCTTTACAATTGATAGAAATTAAAATTATATTTATTATTTTTTTGATAAAAAATTGACTAGGATATATATTAACGATGATTTCTATTTTTATAAAAAGAAATGTAAGTCATCTTGAACTCATTCCGTCTTATAGTTAGGGTCTTTTAAAAATTTTATACATATATTAAAAATTAAAATAATTACAAGGAAAACATAAATTATTTTATAAAATTATCTATTTTATTAATATAACATTAAAAGATAATATAAAAATAATAATTAAAGTTATTTTTAAAATTATAAATAATATTTATTTTGAGAAAATTGATTTTACTAAAATATCATTCATTGCGAAACGAAAGGAGTGTAATAATTTAACCTTTTCAAAATTTATGTATAATCGGTTCTGAAAATGATGTTCATTAGTGAATTTAAAAATTATTTTAAAAAAAAGGGAATTTAAAAGAGTATTATATTATTTTTTATGTGATATTTGTTTTAAA
>JBBPBT010000685.1:16495055-16505233 GCA_037974875.1 Cicer bijugum
AAATAAGAAGTTTCACCTTTTAGATGACAAAAATATATCTAATTAATATTTTTCATTTATTTAACAAGTATCAAATATTTATTTATTTAATAGGAAAATTTCACTTTTTAATATTATTAAAATTAAAATTTATAAATTTTTATATAAATTAAATAAAATATTCAACTTATATGAAAAATATTAATTATAAATAAATAAATTATGAGATAATTAATCAACATATTATTAACGTGAGTTATTGGTGTCACACAAAATATGCACACAATTTTGTTATTCAATTAAAAGATATAAAATTTTACATGAAGTTTTATGTTGCCATATTATTTTATTTTTTGAAAAATATAGAGAACATAAATTTAAAAATATCATTAATTCTATTTAAGAAATTTTATATAATTATTAAATAAAATTTAAATATTTTATTTATTAACTTTTAAAAAATATTTTGTCTAATACTTTCGCTCCTAACTTGTTGGGCCGGTATTGGAGGGAGTATTGATTTTCTTAAAATACCTTAATACGGGTATTGAAAAGCCTAACATGGATGGAGGAAATTTAATGTCACTCTTGACTTGTTGCTTATATTAGGGACAGTAGGCCATTCATATTCGTTAATTATAGTGCTATGGCCCACGTTCTATCTATTGTCATGCAAGCTTGTCATCACTAATCGCCAAATTCCAACAGTATACCCATGGAATTTTCTTGGGAGTACTTAAACGTTCATGTTTCTATTTGCTTTTGAGAAATGAAAGCGATTTAAACACTTAAAACTAATTTAAATATTTCTAATAAGTGTCCTAACAAGTGATTCTAATAGTTCAGGGCACATGATTAAAAAAAAAAAAAATCAAACTTTGCATTAAAAGGAATAATATTTAGACTTTTAAAAAAACGATTAGACAATTTTCAATTTATATTTCGAAGCTTTAACAAGTGCATTTGTCAACTAATTTTAACATGCAAATGTATAATTTTAAATGAATTTGACAAAATAATGAAATGACATATAAGAGAAATGATTTATATATTTAATATTTTAAATTAAAATATTTAAAAAATTAAAATATATTAACACACAATCCAAACATAAGATATATAGCAAGAGAAGAAAGCGGTATAAATTTTACAAACCACGACAAAATCAATGTGGTAACACGAAAAACCAAATAAATAACTACTAACGAGATCTCGGAATTCAAACAATAACCATCACAACTATCAAACATTTAAAAAACAAAACTAGATCATTATAAAGGATAAGAAAATTATAAGCAATGTAAGTGTTGGGCGACCTCAAAGAACTCGAGAACAATTATTAATTAAATGTCTAATGTGTTTGAGAAATAACATATTTCAATAAAAAAACCTAAAAAATTATGATATAATTTAAGTTTTTTTATATATTTAATATTTTCTTCATTTCTATTAGATGTAAAACTAATAACTCATATTTGAATTCCAACCGTAAAAGATTAGTCTATCATGGATTTTGATTGTAATCAAAATTTGAAGACTTTACTTTAAACACCACAAAAAGTGAATAATTATCTTATTTACAATATCCATCAGATTTGATCCATAGTAATTAAGAAGTCTATTATTTCGTTATTGATAACACAAAAACAAACCAAACTATTATAGTGTTATCTTAAATCAAAGCTAATCAAAATCGTATAAGAGTGTTATCATAAAAAATAAAATGTTCAATCTATATAATTTTTAATCGTTATATAAAGTGTTATAATTGATGTATTTGTTTCAATAGTATAAACAATAGATAATAATTAAAAAATAATAATAGTTTATAGATTTATTAAAATAATTTTGAATTTTAAAAAAATATAACCCGATATGACAAATTAAATCAACATGTGTGATTAAAATTTCATTAAAAAAAATTAGATACACCAACCGAAGGCAACTAGTAGTTTTAATTGATTCAGATGTGTTTGGTCTGTCCTAAAAAGTAAAAACCAAACCAAATGTATGGTATACTGTAAATATCTAGTAGGGCCACTTAAGAGGGAGTACTTACAAATACAATTTAATAATATAGAATCGGATAAATATGGGTAGCCCGTGATATCCATGTCGTTCACGAGCTAGCGTTCGCCATTTTCTTTCTTTCTTTCTTTCTTTCTCTTTTTGCTTTGCTCCACATAATACAGAATCACAGTCAGTCAGGCTGCATTAATATTCTCCCTCCTATCAAATATCATATTCTTCATTTCTTCTGTTACTTAATATCACCTTCTACGCCAACTATGTAAGTTTGCTTTATTTACTTTTTTTTTTTTTTTTATGAATGATAATTAATGTTAATATATGATAGAACCCCTCAACTTCATTATTGCTCAACTCAACATCAAAGTCAATATAGTTTTTTAACTGTTGTTTGTATGTTAATTTAATTGGGAACCTTTAATTTCTTTTGGCCTGTATATGATTCAGCAAGTGTTTTTTATTGTTTTAGCTCAATGTTCTTAATAAGAAATGCAGTGGTGGCGTGACTTCATTTTCATTTTCCCATTTTTCAACTTAGTATAAGTTAAATGCGTGCTATATGGCTTATATATTTATATAAGATATAGTAAACCGTACAGTGTTCATACTTCAAAGATTACTTTTTATGAGTATCCTTTCTTTGCATAGACTAGTCACTAGACAATAGACATTAATGAAGCATGACTTTTCCTTTTTGATAAAAGAATGAGAGTAAATCACTTTTTGGAAGGTTTTTAATTAATCTACAAATGAGAGTATGACATGAGAATTATATATTTAGTGAAAATACTTGTATTTCTCACTAAATTGATTTTAGGTTTGAATATATTTTTGTTCATGTAACTATATCTTTCTTTTTTCTTTTTTATAGTTGTTTATTTGGAACTGTCAATGTTAGTAGAGTGAAAATCAACCATGTTATCTTCTTATCAAACATTATCAAGCCAACTTTATATCTATTTTTACTTTTAGAACTTAATTGTAAATTTTTGTTTGTTTTTAATACCTGTTGCCATAATTGTGATTTTTGGTATTTCTTGTTTTAATTTAACCCATTTAAATGTAGGGACTAATTAAAAGTGCAAAAAGCAAAAAAATGTATATTTATGGTTACTAGAAACAAAAAAAATAAGTACTACACAAGCAAAAAAAAAATGGTATAGTTGTACAGTGGCAAAAATTAATTTTAAGTGAATTGTTGAATTCAACTTAAAATCCAACTTGTTGAATGCTGAATGCTGCTTAATTATTTATTGTGCAGCAAAGTGTCAAGGCTTCTTTACTTTGGGCAAGACTTCTGTCTGCCTTACTAGGTCTGGATTCTATGCATTAATAGAGAAGGACATGGAGTTACATGCATTTTTCAATCGCCACCATTAATTTGATATATATCACAATACTCATATTACGCAATTACTAAATTGGTTTGAAGGAATCTCTTTCATTAATTTAGATCAGACGGTCGAAGTTGACATTTTCTGCGTGACACAGTTACTACAAGAAATTTGAGTAAAAAATGTTGAATCAATCACTTAACCGTAACCAGAGGATAAATATCAACAAGATAAAACAAGGTATTAAAATATTAACTGTAATTGCTGTTTTCATCTGGTTGGTATACCAACTCAAACACTCACGTGAAACCAAAATACTTGGAAGAAAAGGGTTTCAGTTATGGATAAATAAACCATACGGATTCATGGGTGATGGAAAAGAGAGAAGACATGAAATAGGCGCCATAGAAGAGGAAGAAGCTGAGGAAGTAGATGACGTGATCGAAGAAGAAGATAACCAAGAAGAGGAAGAAAATGAAGCAATGGTTATGGAAGAAGATACGAGTTAGCTCATGAGAAAGATCAATTAGGCCATAATGGAGAAGAGAAAGAAAGACACACAAGCAACAAAGGAAAAACATTACAAAGAAAATGCAGAATATTAAATCAAAAAATGTTTTGTATTTAATTTATATTTTAAATTAAATATATTTAGTTTTATTGACTAATTTTATTTTATATTTGAAATCGGAGAGAATATTTATTAAGATAAGTAGTTATTTGATTATAACTTTTTTTTCTTCTTCTTATAATTCATTACTTAGTTATCTGCTAATTAACCATATTTAAGCTATTCATATGTAATCTATTTATAATAATTTTTTGTTTTACCAATGAAAGAGATTATTCCAAAATCTTTTCTTTTACTCGTTGAGTAACACCTCACAATAAAATTAATTGTGTAAAAATAAATTAGATCAAACATAAAAATATAATATAACACATATATAGACACCACTGAACACATCAATTACGTATATAATTTGTGATTGAACGTAGTTGTTGTGTTACTCTAAGAAAGATTTTAATGTCAAACGTTGGTGCTATATAGCAATCTATCAAGGCTTGTGATCATTAAAAAGACAAAAGTATAAGGGTAACGTATTTTATGAAAATATTTTCTGTTTTAGTTTTTAAAAATATTTATGTCAATTTTATTTGTTAATAAAGAGTAAGAGATTTTTAAAGTGGATAATTATGTAGATTTATAAAAATAATACAAAATGTCAAAAAGTTTATTTTTATTATTTTTGAAAATATTGTATCTTCATTAATTTGTATTTTATCTTATTTTTATAATAATAATAATTTACTTTTAAGAGTCTTTACTCAAATAAAATGAACACAAATTTTTTAAAATAAAAACAGAAAGAAAAAAAATTCAGTAAGAAAACGTCCCCTAAAGATTTTGTATTTGGAGTTGTTTTTTGAAGAAAAAAAGAAAAAATAAGCCAAAGCAAAGTTATTAGCATGTACCGATTCAAAGAAGTTAATACTTGATAACGTGGTTGAATTCACATGATTTGATTCAACATTGATACTGTTAGAAACTTTTGTTTGTCTAAATATGGCACAACAGTATGTGTGACAATTGAGGTAATGGTGGAATTTCCATAAACGATAATTTGAATTTTTGAGTTATCAATAATAGAAGAAGTTTTCATTCATAAAAAAGGAAATTGATCCATTTGCAAGAGAAGGGAAGTGCCCGATGGTGAGGAGATGCAAGCAACCAAGAAACTACTTTTGAAAAAATATGGGAATTAATGAATCCAACGGTTTTGCTTCCTGATAATGTTATTTGAACGAAGTTAAGTATAAATCATTTTATAAATGTTTAATAACGTATACAATTACAAAATAAAAAATGTTCAATTAAAATTAAAATTAAATGTTTTCAGTTATTATAAAATTTTGATTTTTTAAATTAAGACCATAATATAATTTTTAATCTCTATAATACAAGTAGTTTTAATTTATTCTGAAACTAAATGTGAATGTGTTTATAATATATTAAATTAACTATTTAATTTTGTACACCACCAGTAATTTTTGAACAACCTGAACCTGTGACCTTAGTTCTTTGTAATTTTTGTTTTGTAATTTGTGTTGTTTTGAATTTTTCGTGAGTTTGATTGAGACTTAGGGCAATCAATAATTCTGATTTTTGCTACTTGTATTTGTGGATTACTGATTTTCGTGTTATGGCAATTAATAATTCTGATTTTCGTGTTATGGCAATCAATAATTCTGATTTTTGTTACTTGTATTTGTGGATTACTGATTTACATGTTTGTTTGTTAGTTATTGTTCCTTCTGGTAATACTATTTCTCTGGAACCTTCAATTGTATCTGTAGCAAACTGATGCTATTGTTTGGTGTCACGTTGTCCTTGTTTAACATATGAATCCGTTGTGCTTAAATGATGGTTCGACTTCCATTTATTTTGCATATTCTGGAACTAAGAAAGTGGGAGAAAACACATTTAAATAATTGTTTTTGAATGGTTGTAGTTGTGTATATATAAAACACAAATCATGGTTAAGTGCTAGTTTTTCATCTAGCCCAAGGCATGAGCTAACACCTTCTTAAGCTAAACCTAACTAAGCTCGAAGTCTGCAAACTTACAATCAAGCACTACCAAATAGAATCAAAGAACACAACAACCTTCACACTCACAATTAACAAGGAAACTCTGGGAAAGAAGTTCCAGTTAACATAGGTGGAGGAAAAAAAGTGTTAGAAAGGTCCACAAGGCTTATTCGGAATATGTTTTTCTTAAACTTTTAGATTAAACATTATGTTTCCTGAATTTTGTCCAACATTATGTTAGAGAGGTCAAACATTATGTTTTTCTTAAACTTTTAGATTTGTCTATGTTTTCTGAATTTTGGCCAAGTTACTCATTTATAATTTTGTGTTAGATAAGCAATGGCTCGAAGAAGAAAGTTAAATATTCGACATCGAGCAAGTGATAATGAAGGAATGAAGTCTACTAATAATACAAACTCAACCAATATAGAAGGAAGTAATGTTGCAGAAACTCGTTCTAGTCCTTGTCATGCAGAAGGTGTCATACATGAGTCTGTAGAATCTCACTCAATTCCCTCCGATATAGAAGCTAAAGAAGAACAAATTGAAAAAGGTATTAATTATATACTCTTTGTTTTAAGCTTTATTTATATTGTTTTTATTATGACTTATATGTACACATAGTTTTATTGTCATTTTGTTTTGTTTGTAGAAGTGGAGCCTAAACGGGCTAGAGGTCCTACAAAAATGTTAGATGTATGGGAAATGGAAGATGGTGAGTTTTATTGTCATTTTGTTTTGATTGTAAGTTTTGATAATATTTAAATGGTACCAATATATAAAATGTGTATAAATTAAGTTTGACAAAGTGCTGAATTTTATTTTCAATTGTATGATGATTGTATTGGGTTTTTAATTGGATCTTATTGCAGTACTACATGCTTCGAATGTCAATTTCAATTTGGTATTTTCAATCATTAATAATTTTTATTTTATTTTTTAGGAAGAACTAAAAAAACATAGTAATGAGGCTGAAACTTCTCAATCAACCCAAGACACACAAGGTTCTATGTCTTGGAAGGATGACATATTTTATCAAGTACAAAGACCTGATAAAAACGGACGTGTGCGATGTATGGGCAAGATTCCTCATTCTAAAAAATCAAAGGTTTGTACATTTGAAAATGAAGAGTTGCGTGAAAGAGTTAAGAATATGGAAAACTTGTTGGCAAATATGATGACTTTAATTCAAAATCGATTTTCTGGAGAAGATGTGAATGATATAATACAAGCTGCAACACAGGTATATCATAAGTTATTAATCTTATCCAACTAACTTCATAAGTTGCACACTCGTATTTTTCATAAATAATATTTTCTATTTTTTGTGATAGGTTCCTGATGCAACTAGTGCTCAAAACCATTTGAATTCACATGGTCCAAACAACAACGAAAATAATGAAAATGGTAATTAGATAATATTAGTTAATTTCAATTAAAATCATTAATATTTTTTCTATTTTATTAGTAATATTTTTATATTGAATCGTGTATTTATTCATTTTTTATTTTATTGATTGTAGGTGAAGATTAAAAGCTAATTTGTTGTTGAAGATGGAATATTGTCAATTTAGTGGACTCAATTTCTTAATGTTTTTTGAGATTGTTATGAACGACACATGATGTCTATTTTAAATGTTAGTAAGACGTTTTCTATTACTTAGTAAAAATTCGCTAGAGTACCCTATGGTGAACATTGTTTAACTATTGATTGATCGTTGTAAGACTTTTATGTTAATTTTTAATATATATAATGAATACCTTTAATTTTATTTTGACTCTTAAATATATATATATATATTTCATTGTGTATTTATATTTGGTTAATTTTATGAAATCAAATTTTAAATCATTATATAAGTTTTATTGATAATAAAAAATTAATATTTATAATAAATTAGTTACCGTTAAAGCCTATAATAACAGAAAAAAGTTATCACTTAAATGTATTGCAACTTATGGCTATAAATTTTATAACTTATGGCTAAAGTATATACCAATGGTAAAATATCCGTAGGTAAAATCAAATGTTTACCGCAACGAAAAAAAAAATTGTCGCTATACCTTATAGCCACGATGTAATTCCGTAGGTATTGGATAATTATATACTACGAAAAACAACCCCTCGGTATAGATAATTTTGCCTATCCCTACGGTTTTTATACGTTTACCTACAGATTTTCACTGTCGCTAAACGTTCAATTTCTTGTAGTGATTTTTCTATCAACTACTAACTTTTAGTCCAATAAAATTTATAATTTTAAATATGAAATTTACAAAAATTCTTGTGCATAGATAGTACCATCAAAGTATTATTATTATTATTATTATTATTATTATTTATTATTATTATTATTATTATTATTATTATTATTCAATTTATGTGTGTGTACCGCGTGTGTGCTTCTAATTTCGATCTTCTCCAAAATAACATCCAGTTTTTGTGTAATTTTCAGCATCGCCTTATTGACGTAGATCAACAGAACATTCTCCTTCTCCGATTTGTTTCCCCTTTTTTTGCATCCGACCATTTTTTTGTTGTAAAATTCATTCCAAACTCGTTCAGACAATCTATACAGAGTTGAATAAGCAACAACACTACTAGTGATATTAGGGAAGTGTGTTGTAAAAGAAATAAGTTCCAATTCGTCCAGTTCTTCATAAGCGAATTTCAATATTGAGTTCGGTTTTGACATTGTTTTCGTGGTAAAACTTAGCGTGTGCAAGAAGAAGAATAGGAAACTGGTTCAAATTTATATACCCTTGAGGAAGTGTTTGTAAAAGAAACTATTTTTTAAAATTCAATTATGAGTGGTTAGTCCTACATTGATTAGGAATTGAGTAGGGATGACAATTAGAATCAGACTCAATGGGTATGGGCACGGAGATGTATAATTACCGCAAAATTAAGCGAGTATGGGTGCGGATACGGGTACGATAGTACCCACCCCGCCTCACACCCGCACTTTTATAAATATATTATATATATATTTTTTTTATTATATTAGTATTTAGTGTAATTAATTTTTTTCTTTTATGTTTTAACGAATATTAATATCATTAGAACATACAATATTTAATATTGAAAGATAAACGTTTAGAATTTGATTATGATGAATATGTAAATAATTGTGACTTTATAGTTAAGAATTATGTTTTATTAATCGTGACTTAATAATTATACTTGTAAATTATTATTGTTTTTACATATCTCGACTAATATTATCGTAGGACTTATAACTTCATAAAATATTATTATAAAATATTATTGTAACGAGTGATCATTTGAAATGTTTTCAGTTAGAAAATAGTTTGGTTTATAATATTTTATGATTGAATTTAAAATATTAATTTGAATAATTTTTAAATTTAATGAGAATAATATCATTTATTTATCAATCTATTTTAGTTAAAGTGTGGGGGACTGGGTATGGGTACAGACACTTAAATTAGATACCAGAGGGTAAGACTACAATATTAAAGTTGATACCCAGGAGGATACATACACGGGTATGAATATGGATATTTTTTTAAACTGCGGGTATGGGGACGGGTAATATAATATCCTACCCAAACCCTACCTATTGTCATCTCTAGAATTGAGGAAATAATGAATACATAAGAAGAATGATCCATAAACCTAATGTTTATGTTTAGCCCATTGTTGGAATTCAATTATGACTAATACATGATAATTGACTTTTGTATCCCCTTAATTTATCTTATACCCCTCGTTTAAAAATTTTATGTTTAAAATGTTCAAACTACCCTTAATAAAAATGTACAAATTTAAAAGAATTTTTTTTTATCGTAAATTTCATGATAAATGAAATTTTCGGTAATTATAAATGAAAAAAATTATTTATCGAAAATTTCAAGATGGATGAAATTTCCGATAGTTATAAATTTCAAGGATAATTTAGACATTTAAAAATAAAAATTTTAAACGAGGGATATAGAATTAATTGAAGAGTACGAAAGCCAACTTTTCTAATACATTAAAATTTTAGCGCTCGAATTCTATTATGTCTAATGCATTAAGGTTTCAGCCCATTCATCTTTTTTCACAATTTCATAAAACATATTGGAAAAGTTTCCTTTGTACCCCACAATTAGTCTTGTACCCCCAAAATATTTTTAAAATACCAAAACTACCCTCAATTTTTTTTACTCTTTCCGGAAAACATATACACATAAGTTTCTCGGTACAGACTTTTTTTTTTTTTTTTAAATTTTTTTTTAAAT
>JBBPBT010000686.1:8977-24670 GCA_037974875.1 Cicer bijugum
TCTTAACAATTATATTATTCCATTTATGGTGAGTAATAGTTTTATATATTAAAAATTCAATTATTCATTAATGTCAATCTATTTATAGTTACTTTCAATTTATGTCAATCAATTTTTTTAGTAACGTTTTATAGAATAAAAATATATATTCTATTTGACAGAAAATATACAAATTTATTAAAAATAATCATAAAATACGAATATATGAAAAATTATTGAAAAAGTTACTTTCAATTATTAAAAACTATTATCTATTATATATGTTTTTTTTACAAACTCTTGAAAAGGGTATTAGATCACTTGAAAATAGGGGTCCGCGGTTTTTTTTGTCTTTTCATCATATCATATTTTATTTGAATATTTTTATTTTAACTTTATCCTTGTAATTAAAACAAGATAGAGCCTTAGCCTTGACAACCACAAAAAGTATATTTCTCGATTTCTTGATGAAATATATTCAATAATTTTTTTTACAACAACTTCTCATACTCACAATTAAATATCATACTAATAAAACAAATAAATTTAGACTACGCTACAATATAATTCAATATTAATATTTTTTTAAAATAAAAAATATTAAATAGTCAATCATATTTTTAAATTTTTACATCTTATTTTTGAATTTTTGAATTTTTATTTTATATTTTATTTCATCAAATAAATGCAAGTACCATTATATGTTGAGAAATAAATTAACAATCATAATACAATAAGTCAAACAATTATCCTATATAATAAATTATCATACGAATTTTATGAAATATTTTAAAAATTAAATTAAATGATTGTGATAAACATAATTTTCTCTCATTTTAATTTTTCTAATCATATTCAATTATTACAAATCAATAAAGTAATATTATAAGATAACTATATTTATATTACATAAAATATTACTTATAAAACTTATAAAATTAATTAATATCCGCGCAACGCACAAGCCATAATCTAGTGTATATTTATTTGACATAATTTTACTTAATATTTTCCAACAACAATTTATCCATGCATGACACAGGTTTCACACTAGATATGATATCTATATAAGCTACAAAATATTTACTGCATTCCACACAACTAAACAAAACTTCAAGTTTTCTTTATCTTGACAGAACTTCAATAAAATCATCAATATCTTGTAAAATATTAAATGTCAACATTGTCAAAGAAAAAATTGATTAGGGTTCATCCTCAGCTGTGATATATTAATATTGGTCTAGAGGTGCCTAGTGGAAGCTATGGATGGATTGAGTTATATGGTTACCATATAACTCAATCCATCCATAGCTTCCACTAGGCACCTCTAGACCAATATTAATATATCACAGCTGAGGATGAACCCTAATCAATTTTTTCTTTGAACAGTTCGTGTATCCAATTTGCATTCCATATGATAGGTGACGATAGAAGACGTTCTGTTTTCCATCCTAATGACTTGAGCTGTACCAAACATAGAGTCAGTTTGGATAAACCCATCAAAAAACAGTTATGAAAGGAAAATTATTAAAAGAATCTAACAATAATCAAGTTTTTTAGACTATAGCTTTTTTTTAAGTTAAAACTGGTTTTGCGTCACAATATTTTAATGAGCTCTCCTAATTAACTTGTCCATAAATGTATTTGAACTAATGAGGACTTTTTCATAAAGAACCTTAAACTAATTTTAATTTCAAAGCTCTCATAAGTTAGAAGTTAAACCAAACTAAGCCACAATATTTTTTTAATCTTTCATTTGTTTGATATAAAGTTCAACCACATGCATGTAGCTCAACTGATTTGAGCAAAGGATTAAGGGTGTGGGAGGAATAAAAAACTAGGGTTCAAATCCTGATGAAAGAGACAATACTAACATAACAACTAATATGTGAATATTTGTCTATAACAAAAAAACAGCAGGTAGCATTTTATTAGTTTTGTTTGATTCTCATATCATAAATATTCTTATAAAATTCATCAAGAAAGGAAAAGATAATACAATCACACTGTTAAGAATTTTAAGAAAGTAAATAAGCAGCTAAATAGAATTTAACTTGAAGCTTAAACATGTACCTTATGAATAAATACTTCATACTGTTTTTTCATCCATATTTGGCTTCTGAATGCAAATATTTGCTTTTATAATCATTATTTGCGAGAACAAGAGCATGAATAAATGACTTTAGGACATCGGCACTATTTGAATCTTTATGAACAATAACGTCAACGATTCCTATCTTTTCCACTAGTAAGTACTTGGCTATATAGAAGGAACACAGAACAAAGTAAGGTTTGAACACTTTAGATGGAAAATTGAAAGTCAGTAGTTACAAACAATTTGAGAATCAACCTTTTGTATAGTAAGATGCTACAGAAAGCAAATGCTCCTTACTGTTAGTGTCACACAAAAAGAAGTTGCTAAGTGAGCTTTATGAATGACATTTCAAAGATATTAAGACACTACAATCAAGCCATAATCATGGACAACTTAAGCTTTGAGCCAATAGTGATAATATATATAAGTAGAGCAAGTGCTAAATAATGTTTTAAATTGCAATAAGTATTTGAGGCCTTGTTTGCAAATAAAGATAACACAAAACTTGTAACACAACAGTGGACCATTACCTTGAATGGTGGATTCACTTTTGGAAGAGCTAAAAGTGATTCTGAAGGCTTAAAATTAATTTTGGCATGTTTGAAGGTTTCGATTAGAATTGATTTTGCCTCTTGAACTGATTCATACATGAAGTTATGATTTGTAGCTTTTGCCTCTCAACGTGAGTTTTACACTCAAATTTATTGTTTAACTAACTTTCACGTGACCATATCTAAACATAATTATTAACTTAAACTCACTTTTAACAAAAATCGGTCTTGCAAAATCAATTTTCGATACCATAGAACCAAACACACTAAAAACACAATCAAGTTCTAGGACAGGGGGACAGAGCATATTTTAACAACTCACATTTCCATTTCATCAAATGAAGAAATCCTTGTGCCTAAACGTACTTTTGTATCCAAGGAATTGGCTTTCTTTGAGATCCATGAAGTGAGTTTATTGGGTAAAACATGCTCCTGTGAAGAGACTTGTTTAGGAGAGAGAACTGGCAAAAAGTTTAGAAGCATGCATTAACATACAAAGACAACGAGAAAATAAAAAGCTAGCTTCTAAGTTGTAAATCAGATTCTCTTTGACAGGGTGCTCTGTTAGGACTTAAATTTAGTAGAATTAGTTATAGTTAGGTAGTTAGTTGAGGTTGTTATAAGACTATTTGTATAAATAGGGAGGTTATGGAGTTAGGAGCATTATCATTGAATATTATAAACACTTGTTGAATAGAGAATAGTCTTTATTGTGAAGGGGAAACCCTTGGAGGAGATATTCTCTCCTATTCTATCATCTTTCTTAATAAAAGTGTTAATTCTTTAGAATCTAATTCTTGGGTTCCAAACATGCTCACTCTACCAAACCAAATTTGTTTTGGAGAAGCATTTGGGAGGGGTTAAAAACAGTGTTGTACTGTTGTCAATCATGAATCGTGGAAAATAATAGTTTGATCAAATTTTGCTACACAAGATTGTTGTAGCGCCACTAGAGCTTCTATTTGATAACAATTTGTACTAAATAGCATATTGTGAAACAATAGCAATTCATTCCAATTCCATATAGCGGCAATTTAACAACAGTGGTTAAAAAGTACACTAGAAATCCTTGATGTGACGAAACTGTTCTAATTCTAAGATGCAGTCAATTTTATGTTTCAATGTAATAAATTGTCTAAGTCTAACATCAAAGATAAGTTGTGGATATAATATAAGACAGTAATGAATAGTGGAAACAGACAATACCTTGGCCAGTCTATGAGAAATGCTGCAAAAGAATAGAGCTCCTTTCACGGTTTAATGAGTTCAATGCCAAGCATCGAACAGCTCGATAGTTTGCTACATTGAAACAAGACACCATCTGCATTATCAAGTTAGAATCAGCATGTGTATTAGGGAGGGCTGGGGGATATTCACCAAAGAACAAGACATCCATATTAAAATTATGAGATCTCTAACTTCACAAAGAAAATGGGATTAATTTAATGAGAGTAGACAATGTTTTCAATTGTTAACAATATGGTATAGTAGAATCTTATCATTGAGTTTAAGCTTGCAAGACAACACAAACAAGGTTATCTTATCGACATTCAAATTGTGAATCAGAAAACCTATTTTACGAATTGTGAATCGAATCTTCTTATGAATATTAAGATACCAAGGCCTTATTGTTAGGAAACCAAGAATTGGATTCCTAAGAAAGAACACTTTTATTTGGAACTAGGAGAGAAATCTCTCCTGCAAGGGTTTCCCCTTCACAATAGAGAATACTCTATTCATAGTTACAATATTCAATGATATCTCTCTAACTCCATAACCTCCCCATTTATATACAACTAACTCATTAACAACCTAAACTAACTCATTAACTAACTATTATTATTAACTAGCTCTTCTCATCTAAGTCCTGACACTTTTCTTTTAGTTTTCTTCACAATTATAAAATGCAAAGGAATGTACAAAATAAATTACAATTTGTAATTTGAATACATACCATACATATGAAATAGGGTCAGAGACAAAACATACCATTGCTAGTGGGTGCCCAATGGTAATATGAGCAACAAGCATTCCGAGTGCCATGCCAATCATCGTGGCCACAGTTTCTTGACTTCCTTCCTATCCATATACGTTAACAAATCAAAATATATCTATTCATCATACCCTTCTAAAAAAACTGGATTTAAGCTAATAATATACAGTTAAAATAAATGCAATTTATACCTTTGCTGATATATCTGCAGCATTATCCTGAAGAGCAAAATGCTGAGTCAAAGCTGCTCTAGTGGCTGGCTCCACTTGCAACCCCAGCTACTTCAAAATCATGTTTTAAGAGGCATAACATTAAAATTTTGAAAAATATAGAATACAAATATGGCCCCACTCTAGAACTAAATGAAGAAAAAAAGTTCTCTAAACTTGGATGATTCCAAACATTTTTCTATTTAATAACTTTATTTGTTAGGAAATGTTTTATCCTATAATCTAACATAAACTTAAGTTACAAAGTTACTTACATGAAAACTAAAGAGGGGTAAAAATTTCAGTAACTAACAAATTATGTTACTAATGGATTTTCAAACTTATAGAAATGTTGGAACTTACTGAAAGATCTTGATATGCTTCCTAAGCAAACAATAAAAACAAAAGTTGATGGAAACAACGGTGAAATGAGGTCCATTAGCATACCTGAAATCAGTTTAGAAACCTTAGCAGATTAATATGAAATACGAAGACTGCAATGTGAAAATCAAATTTAACACAGTAGCATCAGGAAAATATAAACTGAAGACTTGCTGTTAAATTTTAGTCTCACAAAACAGATAAAAAAAACAGATTTATACGTTAGTGCCAAGTAAAGCATTCTAAATAGAAATTATCTTCTGCTCATAATCTCAATATATTATCAATATTAAATTATTAATATACCAAGATGAGCATATCATGAGCTGTAGATACAATATGCAAAATCAAAATTTTAAATTGATGAAAACAAGTCTGTGTCAGTGTTTCATATCAGTTAAGAACAAAAAAGTAATATTAAGCTTTGGATGACTTTGCTATTTCAAAACTAGGATATTGTTTTGTTTTCACAAATACAAAACATGATTCTGTCCCAAAAAGAGAAGTTCACATAAATCTTCAAAAAAAAAAACAAATCCATGATCAAAATGTTTTCTTCAAGGACAGTTTTTTTCCATTTCCTTTTCAGTTTTCATCAATAATACTCCTAATACAAGCTTCCTTTTTTTCATACCCCTTAAAAATTTATTTTCAATCTCAGTCCTTGAATCCACATACTATGAAACCAACACTCAACTTGTTAGATTTTTATTGGCCTGTGTCTATACACCAGAGAAAGTTTTCATAAAGAAAATGGTTGCACAAATTTCTTCTATAAAAAGACCAAGTTCAAACAATCTACCAAGATCATTCATGAGATCTGCAACCAAACGCCACATTTTCGCATTGCTATCAAGGTTTGATCCCTGCAGCATAAGGAGTAAACAGAAACATAGTTAAAACAGCATGATTTGAGAATCATTTGAGTGAAGAGGAAACCAGCGTATGCAAACCTAAGCATATAATGATCCGCATAAAGTCGTGGCTTCATATTTCATTTTAAAATTAATAACAAAGAAGGAATATAATTTCATTCAAGATATAGACCTGATAGAATGTGAACAAGATTCCTCCAAGCATGCCAGTTAGATCTCGCAAAAACCACTGGAAATAGTTTCAACATTCAATGTCAACACATTGCAACCTTAAAAATTTATGGACCTAAAAGTATATTCTATCAAAATATTTTCTAAAATGAAACAATATTTCAACAATTGGACAACTATAATATAAATACAATAAAGCATTTTAAAAAATAAAAACATTTAAGAAACAATACACTTGCAGTTTCACTTTTTTGACGCAACAATGTTTTTCTAAAATGATATTAATAAAAAGGAGCTATGAAACAAAAGTAGAAGCCAAGCCATTAAGAGAACTTGCAAGAAATATAGACAGCCAGCAACCATGGCCATTTTACACATGATGGCGGTTTATATGCTGGACAAAAATAGTGGACTTTGACCTCTCCACCATGGACTGCCATTCTCCTCCATCGACAACACTGGTTTTTTTTCATATTTGTTTTAACATTAAAAAAGTGCCATCATTGATTAGAATTCCAAGTAAAAGTTGTTTAAAATTTCAATGTTTCATTCATTACCAGTATTGTCAAGACATATACAAAAGAGAATGAGCAAGCCATCATCATGCTTTTATACCAGTGCTAAACTAGCAAGTTTCTAGCATATACATTTGTTACTCATCTCAACCTTCCTAGTCTAGGTCTAACAAAATCAGGAAGAGAGAAAACAAGCAAACCAAATTGTTTGTGTATCTAAAAGACGATACCGAACACAGTAAAGATACTAACATGTAAACACAGCAATAACAATTTAGGAAAATAAAAATAATTAGATGCAAAGACTAAATGTGTCGACACTGAACACCAGACTATCAGTCTGAAGTCTCGGTGCTACGTAGATACATACCTGCCATCAGAGAGAAGGCCTGAAATTGCAGCATTATAAACACAAACATTTCTGAATTCAATTTCAATGCAGTAAATTCTTAACTATATTTTCCTTGGGAATATTTAAATCATAAGAAGTCCATTGATTCAATTTCAATGTGTGTTTGAAGTTCCTATTCTATGTACAAGAAGACAGCTGAGGACGGCAATCAATTAGAAAAAATGGGAGAGAAGGGAGAGCAAAATTGGTAAATATGATTACACTTGGCAGTCTAAATTTATTATAAGATTGTCAATTAATTGCTTTGTATAGCATCAAGAACAATAAAGAGATTAGGACATTGTGGGGTACCCGCCAGGCTCAAACATCTGTTGTTACCGAAGTAAGTAAAAATAGAGGTGACAAGTGAAAAAGCAGGGGGAGCAGTGTTGGCAGATTTCATGGAAAGAAGAATGGTATTGATAGTTTGAGAATGGAGAATGTTAAGGTTTATTTGGATGAGAAAGAGAGCGGAAGCGAAAGCTCTTTTGAGATTGTGAATATCACCGAGAGAGGATAAGTGAGTGAGGAGGGAATTGGTGAGGGGTTTAGATGGGAAGGAATTGTGGGTAGTGAGTGTTTTGAATGATTTCCAAGCTTCATCTGTTTGAGTAGTGATGAGTGATTTGTGGAATGTTGTTTCGAGACTGCTAATTTGATGAGGTGTCAGGGAGAGTGACTGTGGTGTCAGGTGTGGGAGTTGGGAGATTTTGGGGTTCTTCTTCAAAATTGAGTTTATTGAGAGAAAACAAAGTTGGTTGAAGGAAGGAATGAATAAAGAGAGGGGATTTCAGGTGTGGAGGAGAATCTTCTGTAGTTAACAAACCTCAAAACTTTATCAATGGACATTCTTATTCTTCATCAAGCGATTTTCTATTGCTCGTCGTATTCACTCGCTCTTCTGATTTTCGATCAATTCCAACGGACATCATCTGAACATTTAAAAATCAATTTAACATATTTGGAATCACTTATAACTCTCCCTACCATGTGGAGATGCTGAAACTTATTCCATTCCCAGATGAAGTGAAGTGTCACTATCATATAAAGCTCATTCAATCTAATTTAAGGTTCCAAATACATTACAATAGGTTTATATTTAACATTGCTCTCTTCACTGCTTTGGTGTAAATTAACAGTTTTATAGTCTCTATTTTAAAAAGTTTTTGTAAAATATTGATACTTTTAATCCTAACAAAGATCCTTATTAAAGTAAAAATAGCGATTACAAATAAATAAATTTTATTATTATATTCATATTCATAGTTGGAGTGCAACTACTAACATAATTATAAAATATTAGTTTAAAAAATTTGAGATATGCCTTTTAATCGAATTATAAGTTCACTTTATTGTTACTAGCATATATATGTTCACTATGATAGAAACCCAAACGGACTAATAAGCATCCAAATTCTCATGAATTCCATTTTAATTAACATTACAAGGGCCTTTAGTCAGGCTTTTCGTAATGTAAAGGATCAAAACAAAGAGACAATCGGTAGGGATATTTGTTTCTTTCTGCAGCAGAAGAGTAGGAAAAATTACATTATCTATTTTATTTTTATTTTTATATATAGTAGATGGTACATAATGATATTGTCAAATGTGAATTTGAACAAATAGGCGCTAAAAAACTATTATATATACTTACAAAGGTGGGTAAGAACCTAGTTAAAGGTGAAGAAGCTTGGATTGGTCTTAAAGCAAATTGGAAAAGTATATCATTCTATAACATAACGTAAATAGTTCTTTTGAATGTTATGATATCTACTTGTTATACTAAGTTAATTTGACGGATTATAAATTTTCTTTACATTTTTATATGATCTTGATTTTATTCGTGGTCCAATAAACTTAATTTTATTTATAGAACAATAGTCTTCAAATAAATTTTGTCTTGGATTTTTGTTCTGGTTTGATACACCGTGATTTTGTTTGTTATTAAATGAAACCAACTGCTACTTCATTCTCTTCAAAACTTGTGTTTTTCTTAAACTTTTCTTATGATTTTAGTTACTTTATTATATAAGTTTATATTGCTATTTAGTTTAACATGCTAAATTTGTAATATTATTATTACTTTTTTTTGCCATTTTGCATATACTTTGTACATGTATTAGTGTAAATAAGTATGTTATCTATTTGTTGACCTAGTTGTTTAATTTATTTTACAAGTTCGATCATATATTAAAAGTTTTCTATTTTAATATCTGAATGCTTATTTTGTTGTCTCCATGCATGCAACCTCTTATGCTATTACGTTGTTAATTTTTCCCATTGATCAATGAATCTTTCAAAGAAAAAAAAATGAAGGAAGTGCGAACACAACTTGACAAAACAATAAGAGATGGTGCTCAAGAGATAGATGGAGTGAAAATACTTAAGTTATGAATGGAGTCTATAGGGGGTCATACCCTTCTTATTCCAAATTTTGTTCACAAATGACTCACACTAAACTAACTGCAAAACGCAAAATGTCTGATCAAGCTCCAGAAGACATTCAAGATGATTACTCAAGTACAGAGTATGATAGTCACAAAGAAGATCAACCAGAAGCAACTCATCAAGAACCTTTGAATATCATTCCTCCTCTTTTGCAATCTGCGTCTATTTTTCTCCATCCACTACTCGTAAATCCACAGAACCCTCATCCTCCAACACATCCTCCTCTCAACCCATTAGACGACACCGTTCATGAAAGGCGTTTCATCAAGAAAGGCGTTTCCCCAGGACAACACCGTTCATGTTGTTGACTCTGATAATTCTGAACAAACATTCTTTGAAGAGTTCATACCACAATCACCTCCTACACAAACGACCGTCCTCCTTTTCAAAAACTTCTGCCAATGTCCAAATATTTGATTCTCCAGCCTTGGAGACTAAATATGTTTCAAAATGGCAAAACAAGTCGGTGGTCAATGGAAAAATCATTGACCTTGCTGATCTAAAACAAGGAGGCTTTAACGTGGAGGAAATGTTTGATCAACTTGGATGGACATTCTTCTTACACATCAATGAACCCCAGTATCCTTAACTTGTAAGGGCCTTCTATGCTGCTTCCAATTGTTCAAAAGGCAACAATGGTTTCAACATAGTACTAAAAGGGGTTCACTAGAATTGGTACTCTCAGTGTCAAATCACTAGAACATGTGTCCTCTAAAACTCTTTGATTTCACCTCCAAAACCTCAAGTTGCTTCCAATCTCCTTCCGATGTGTCGTATCCTCCATAACATTTGTGTACACTCTATTGTGCCAAGAGCTGGAAGTTTCGAGAAGGTCACTGAGCTTGACTTCCTGCTCATTCATCATCTGATGTCTGGCACATCTCTCCACCTAGGTAATATCGTTTTCTACTTCATGTTAAACGCTGTTGTGTTGGGTCAATCAGCTCCCTACAGGATGATCTTGACCAAGATTTTTAAATTCTTCAACCTCCAACGTGATGATGAACAATTTGTTCATTTTAACAACACATTCTCAATGAAGAATGTCAAACAGATGAGGCTTCAACCTCCTACTTCTACTCCTCTCAAATCATCATCAATTGCACCTCCTACATCTAAGAAAAAGAAAATTTGTCATTCCTCCTCTACCACTCAACTATCTGAACCAACAACTATTCAACCTCTACTAGAGGATGCTCCCACTCAAATCATTCAGGAACCCATCTTGGCCATTGTTCCCACTACATGTCCATTGCATGACTCCATTGCTCCAACATTGCTTCACTCTCCACCAATCAATAATATTTCCTATTCTCATGAAGACGTTCTTCCGCATGAGGATGCCTTCAAAGCAACTTCTCTACAACTGATGGAAGATGGTGAATAATTATATTTTGATCTGAATTTGTCTTATCATCAATTCTTACAAAAAATCCCTCCTAAGATTGCACATGCGGCAACTTCTCAAAATGTGCAAGAAACCTTTATGATACCTCCACTAAGTCTTTCGCACCCCATTTCAGTTACTCTGGATACTACTCATCCTCCACCAACAACTACCTATGCTGCAATTATTGAAGAACCTGTTGAACCTCTACTTAAGGTCATTGGTCTGTTCAGCTTCAGTGGTTCCTTTTTAGCTACAACGATTAATAACTCATCTAAGGACAAAGCTGAGAGTTCTCAAAATAAAAGTTCAAGTGTCAATGATCATCCAAAGGACTCGAACCCCAGTAAGAGGACTGAGGAAAGGCATAATCACAAGCAGATGAAGCTGCTCAAGACCATTAGAAAGGATCAAAAGAAACTGCTTCAAAGTTTCACTTACTTCCAGAACACTATTACTCAATTTAGTCTCATTCTTGAATGGGTTACCAAACATTTGATTCCTGTTATTGCTCCTGGGGATCATCCTCCTAAGCTACCAGACCTACTTTCTTCTATTGTTCTTGTCCCTTGTAATACCCCGATTTTTCAAAGCGACGATGTATTTTTTTTCTTTCAAAAGAAATTAAAATTAAACAAAGAATAATTAAGTAAAATACCTTTGAATAATCATATAAGTCAATATAATTGATACGCAGCGGAATAGTTTTTGAAATATGAGTCCAAAGTATTTACACAACAACAAATGATGCATGGAACCCATTCAAATAAGATGTCATGCTGACAATATTAGTAAATGCACAAATAACCTTTCAACTTAGCATGCACCTTAATAGGGTTTTCCATATACTAAAAGTTCATATAACACTTGCCAAATAAAAATGAAATCAAAATAAAGTTCTCAATCCATCAAGTAATACATAACTGACCAAACATTGATAAATCAATTGAGCAATCGATTATCTAACTCAAAATAAGGATTTCTACTGAGCCAATCGATTGGGAAATCGATTTCCTGAAAGTTTTTAGTGAAAACTGAACTCTGGGCTTAAATCAATCGATTGGGAAATCGATTGAATGAAAAACAGAGCCCCTGTATTGAAGCCAATCGATTTTGTCAATTTTGCTGAGCTCCTGTGATGGCCAAATCGATTTCTTAAATGGTTTTGAAAAACATATTATAAAATCGATTGGCAAATCGATTGTGTCAAATTAGCGAAGTACTTGTAACTCATCAAATCGATTGGGAAATCGATTTCCCTGCATATTCTTCCAAAAATACATAAACTAACTCAATTACATTCATACACAACTCCAAATCTTAACACTTAGCAATTCCCACACTATCACCACGACAAATTGGGTTTCGAAATAGTTTTACAATCCATCACACTTACACACAATAATCAATACATAACACTTAGCAATTTCAACACAATTACCACGACAACTTGAGCTTCGAAATAGTTTTGCAATCAAACATGTTATCACACAATTCCAAAACATAACTCTTAGTAAAATCAACACAATCACAATGAAATCTCAAGTTCAAACACTCAATCATAAACTTGAATCAAACACACTCACACATAATTTCAAAACATAACGCTTAACAGTTACAACGCAATACCCACACGGACAAGATGAACCAACAAATCACATGGGATCATCTTGACGCGACAATCAATCCCCACACAGACAAGATGAACCAACAAATCACATGGAATCATCTTGACGCGATAATCAATCCCCACACAGACAAGATGAACCAACAAATCACATGGAATCATCTTGACGCGATAATCAATCCCCACAACAGACAAGATGAACCAACAAATCACATGGAATCACCTTGACGCGACAATCAATCCCCACACAGACAGGATGAACCAACAAATCACATGGAATCACCTTGACGCGACAATCCCCGCAAGGATAAAATGAACCAACAAATCACATGGAATCATCTCGTGGCCCATGGACAAGATGAACCAACAAATCACATGGAATCATCCCGTGGCCCATGGATGAGATGAACCAACAAATCACATGGCATCATCTCAGTTACCACTATCACTATGAACTGCCTGAGCATACCCTAACTCTATCCACGATAATCGTTAAGTAAATGCAGATATTAAAAGATTCCCCATTTTTAATACTCATTTAACTTAAATGATTTTCAAAACACACATTAAGTACCAGACATTAAGAGATTCCCCATTCTTAATACTCGTTTTACTCTAATGATTTTCAAATTCCACACAAAACAAACTCAAACATATTATCAGATCCAATCCACAATTCACACCAAAACACATCAATTCATTTTTCCACAAGATCCACACAAACACATCTCAAATTTCATAAGTATCAATTATGGACACGTCGAATACGACGACACAAATCAACACAACCCACCACTCAAACACAACATATTTCATTTACTCAAAATCATACATAAATGAGCTAAATTCATTTTCCGTGAAACATTCATCAATACCACTGAAACCCCACATTAGAATTTCACCCATAAAGCATTAAATTCTTTTTCCCCAAATCAACACTCCAACCCTAACAAATTCTTTTCCAGACAACCACAGATAAGTTCCTAAATGCAAACTAAAAATTTGGAAGGAACCCTTACCTTCACGTTAGCTTTCACGTGCGATTACGGTACTGCGAGTAAATCCAGTAAAATCTCCGCTCGCAACGTCACTTCCAAAGTTGGTTCCCTAGCACCGTAGCATAGTGGTGAGCAACTTTCCCTTCTACCTCTTTGCGAAACGAAGCTTAGATCTAGATGAAACGGGGAGGTTTGTGTTTGACAGTTTTAAAATCCCTAACACCGTTTTTCTTCGTTTTCACACCAAAGAGGAAGTATGAAGCTGAGAAATTCTTGCTTTCCTACCCACTAAGCCTTGGGTTTCTATTCTTGAGGAAAAGGAAGCAAAGAAAAGAATAACAATGGAGGAATGAGGAAGATAGCTCACGAGGCAGAGGAAGGAGGAAGATAGCTCGCAAGGCAGAGGAAGAAGAAGCAATTTTCTTTTTTTCTTTCTTTTGTTTTTCTCTCCTTTCTATTTCCCTTCTTTCTTTTTCCTTCTTTTCTTTCTATTCCCTTTTTCTTTTCTCCCCAAACAAATATATATATATATTAATTACTTTTACAAATATCTCAAAATATCTATATATTTATTAAATTACCATTTCACCCGTAACACATTAAATTCTTCGTAAAGATTCACCGCAATTAATTTAATTTATTTATCGACGAGTAATTCTAATCGGGCATCAAAATGTCTTTTTGATCATTTAAACTCCAAAATATTAATAACTTTGGCTAAAAAACCTCCGAGTTCAATACCAAAATACACTAAAATACATAAAGTATACTTTAAAATTATGAGTCTTACATATGTCTTTATTCTTTTAAGGAAGTATTACTTTTATAGCAATCAAAATCATATGATAAGTAACTTTGGTGTAAAATTTAAGGTAGCATGGTTTGATGAAATCAGAAACTTTGCATAATGGCAATGAAAGGTTAACGATTTTTTTGCCCAACAAGGTCTCCAAAAGGAGTTGCGTGAAGAGAAACCAACAAACATGAAAGAAGTCGATTGGAAAGACATGAATGATAAGTCTGTTATAATCAAGTTGGTTTGAAGAACTATGAATCTTACTTGTTTTGATGATAACAAAATAATTTTGTCGGAACAATTTAAATCACTAATGTTTTGTTTAAGTGTGTAACTACCATATCAGGTTTATTTTAAATGACTTTACATTGTTTCGTCTAATAATTTGACTAAGTTAAAGGAACACAAAGACTTCACTCTGATTTTCATATTCTAAGTTTGGTGAACCGACTTCAGAAACGCGCCATTGGTGACTTTGATGACTGCAACAAGCATTTGATCACTCTTATTGTGAAGAAACAAGTGATTGTATGCCTCTGACAAATGTGACAAGCAAGTGATTGTTTGTCTCTGATAATTGCATCAAACATCTAATCTTGTGACTATGTATAAAAGTCAACACTCTAATAAATAATCAACATTTTAGATAGTTGATGCTTTGATGAAAAATCAACGTTATAAAAGACAATGTTCTGAAGATGAGAAATTTATGCATGCTCTGCTCAACACTCGGAATCTGTTATTTGTCTATAGGTTTATGTGATATACTTTGATAATGATATCAACTAATCTCTTTGTCTCCATATCAAGATAAGGAGAATCAATTTCAAGGAATATTTCTTAATAATTCAAAGGCAAAATATACAGAGATTAAACATCATTTTTATAAGTGTTTATGTCTATAAGAGTATTTTAGACATTAAATTTATTTACATTGATCATCAACGAATTGACATATTCAATTTTATAAAGAAAAATCAAAATATTTTGTTTATAAAAGAATGATGTTGAAGTCTTTGATTTTTTGTCCCTAATAAAACAGAGTAAAGGGTTAAATGTACATATAATATGTCTCTAATGAAATTAAATTGTCAATCTAAATTCAATTAACCTAAATTCAAAATATAGTTAATCTAACAAGAGAACCATAAAATTCTGTGTGAATATTTTAATACAAAAGAAATTAAACAAAATAGAACTATTATTTAGATAGTGGATGAAAATGAATAAATTATATATTTTTTCACATATTTTTACCTTTTTTTAGATAGAAAAAA
>JBBPBT010000686.1:25063-80651 GCA_037974875.1 Cicer bijugum
TCTATTTATTTTTTTTTTACTAATAGAATTCGGAATTTTAATTCCATATCAAATTACCTATATAGTTTAGAATAGGTCATTAGTTCATTTTATTTCTATCTTTTTTTAGTTTTAGAATATTCTAGATAGATTTCCATTATCTTAATTAGAAGAATACTCTATATATCGAGTACTCTTATATTCTTATATTCAATATTAGATATTTTATTGAATAAAAAAAGATCAAAAAATGGGAGCAGGTTGATTATATCGAAAATACGGAATTCATATTTTTATTTTTATTACAGTTATTATTTAAAATTTAAACATATCTTCTTTTCAATAATTTAAACATATGTTTTATCAGACTTAAAATGGTTAACATTTTATAGTGTATATATAATTCAATTCAACTTATTTTCTATAGTAGCACATTTTTAGGAAACATTTAAAAACGTCTGTGTGGAGGTTTTGCATATGATGTTGGGTGTTTATGGGTTGAGTTGAGTTGACTTTGGTTAAATCTATTATGCGAATAGTTCAAATTTATTTGTGTTAGATTGAATTCTTAACGTGTGATTTTTATATCCAATCCGATTATAAAATGGTTGGTATCACGGGTCATAAATAAAACAATTTTTTCTTTCTAAAAAAAATGCAATTAATTTAAATACTAAAACATCTCAAAATTCATAATGTTATAACTATTTGTCCGCAAGCCACTTTGGAACCATCATTGGTGACTGCTCAATTAATGTTTAGCTTCACACAACCAACAATTGAATTATGCTAAGAAAACTAAGATAGTTAGTAACATATGTCCCTTTTAGAGTACTCGTTGTCTCATCCAATCTCATCTACATTATAAAGATGAAGCCACTTCATGCTAACGATCTATAACAATCAACTTGAAGGAACATTGGCGCTATATTCTTAAATATGTGCTCACTTCACTATCTCGATAGACTATTAACTACCACCACAAACATCGTTGGTCAATTTTCTTCCACACAAGCTACTAATCAACCAGCTAATGGTACGTTCGTACGCTCGTCGTCGTGACCTTTTTGGACAGTGTGTTGGAGTACATGCAATTAGGGGGTGAAATAGGTCGGACTAGGCCATGTTTTGAAAGGCTTGAGTCTGACCTACGATTAATTTTGTAGGCCAAAGTTTGACCTACGATCTACCATAGGCTATTTTTTCTAGCCTGCCTGATCTTTTTAAAAATCTGGTATAACCTGAAAGCCCGTTTAAAAACCTTATTCACATTAAAACAATTAAATGTTATATTTTATATTTTTTTAGATAGACTAATCTATGCCTCTATATAAAAGGGAAACTAATAAAATAATAATCAAATCTAATAAAATAATAACTAACAAGTCTGCACTACAACAACCTTGCAAGAAAAAAATGAATCCATGATTAGTCTCTTTACAAATATCTAGTTACATGCTCTATCCATACCAATTTACATCATGATCTACTCATACCACATGATGCTCTTCACATACCAATACAAATGTAGATATTTATATATATTAAACAAAAAATGATTTTTCTAACAAAATGATTTTTAAAAAATATGAAACAAACACCCTTTAACCCATAAAAAATTATTTTTGATTTCAAATAATAGATTTTGTACTGAATATGGAACGGCTACCGACTATAGAATCGCTACCAAATATAGAAAGTCTACCGAATATGGAACGACTACTGAGTGATCGCCTAATTGATATACTTTATAATAGAAAATAATATTATTAATAAATAATAATAAAAATAGAACGACTACTGAGTGATTGCATCATTGATAGACTTTAGCAATTAAGGACAAAGCCTCACCTTTGCATTTGCATTTACATATCATCCAATTAATTCAAATGGAAACCACTAAGCAATTTGTGAAAGTAGATCTTCAGAATGGGCACGTGGAAGGTATGTATCAAAACCCTAAAACCAATTCAATCTACAGGTGGTAACCATTCTCCCCTACAGGAGAGAGTGAGAGACACGAGTGAGGGTGAGGCGGCGAAAGTGAGGGTGAACGGCAAGAGTGAAGGTGAAGTGGCGAGAAGCACTTTAACTTCAAATAATCTAATAACTATTAAATTTGTTCTCAATTTTCACGTGAACCACTTTAACTTGGAGGTACAGTGAACTTAAGAACACAAATCTTTGACAACATTTGAAAATGTTAAAAGAAGTTTATTTATTCATAATTTGTAAAAAATAAATGTTGGATAATATATTCGAATTTAAAATTAAAATTTATTAGTCATATTTAGTAAAATATTGAATAATATAAAATAAAATTTTTAAATTATGTTTAATTTAATTAACTAAAATGAAACCGTTGAATCGTCAAAATTTAAATTGATAAATTATAATGGACCTAATTTATTATAATTGAACTGTCCAATCGGAAAAATTAATATTTATAAATTATAGTTAGTCTATTTAATTAAGATTTTAATTATCATAATTTTTAAATCATAGTGAATTCTAATTAAATAAAATTGAACCGTTAGATTATCCAAATTAGAATTTCTAACTCATAATAACTTCGACTAATTATAATTTTCAGCTAGTTAAATTTCACTGATCAACCAATTTAATGTTAAATTCATTATAGCTTATAAATTTAATTATCGATAGTTTAGCAATTTAATCTTAACATAATTTAAAAATTCTAATTTCAACAACCCACCACAATTTCAAAATTTTAATTTCCTAGACCTGGTTTTAATTCCTGCTGTTTTTTTCTTCTAATGTTCTTCGACGTGGCATAACTATTTGGACTTTCTATCATTTTTTAAACACCTATATTTTAATTTAATTAAAATTATTTTTAAAATACAAAACATAAAAAAAATGAAAATTCATTATATTAAAAAACATAAATCAAAATCCTCGATCTAGTTAAAAAGTTTAGTCTCTATAAAAGATAATATGTCTCTAAATATCTTGATATACAACAAAATACACCTTTTATTTTTCAGTCTCTTTATTATGATTATCATTTCACGGAAGATATCTTTATTTTAAAAGTCAACAATTTTGATATTTCAATTAGATTTTTTTAATTTTAAAATAATAATTTATTTTATTTTTAATGACGTAACATACAATTATATGATATAAAACTACCTAAATATATTAATTACTCTTATGTCATTGATTGAATTAAAAATTAAAAATTGAAAACTAAATTTTTACAATATTTTATTTCAATTTCAAGAGTGTTAAGTATTTTAATTCATTATTTTTAGTTAAAAATATCAAAGAACAAAGTCAAAACTATCAATTTTTAAAATAAAATAGCTAAAACTGCAATTAAACTTATATTATATAAAACTCCTGAGAGGTAATAATAAAAAATAAAAACACCAACCGCACTGAATCCACACAAATGAAATATAAGCTACTCATAAGCAAAAAGAAAAAACCAACCACACTAATTCATTGCTAATTCTACCTTCGCAAACAAACAAATATATTTTGCTAATTCATACTAAAATTTGAGAGTAAGTAAACAACGTGGAAACAAGTAAAACTGCTTAACCAATCGTTTTAAACTTTCGTGAAAAAAAAAATAATTTTATTAAAATGCTTTAAAAAAATAATTTTACTTAATAAAAAGTCTCATGTTTTAATATTTTTAAAGTTAAAGCATATAATACTTTGGAAGAGAAACATGCACGAAGAGGAGACTTTGGAAGACGAGGAGAAGAGAGAAAGAACTTACATGACATGACAGACATAGGAGCTGGAGCGGAGAGAGACTTACGAAGTTGCGCATGAATTGCCACAAATTTAAGACGAGGGCAGTTTTATTGCAACCGTCGCAAACTATATGTGGCAAATTTTAAATTTTCTTGTTATTAAACATAGATACTAATTTTTCAATCTCTTAATTCTTCATGTCTTCTCTTAATTAGGTTTTTTATATGATCAATCAAATAATTAATTTATAAAAAAAATCTTATATTGAATGATCAATCTTTTTTTAATTGTTTTTAGAGGAGGAATTAATAGTTAGAAGGACAATAAATTTCATATAAAACTAGGATTTGATGTATTAAAATCACAAGTAAAACAATGATCCTAGGTTTTTTCTCAATTGAATTACTTTTACATTGTTATTATAAATTTAATTCTTGTGTTTTCGTTACGATGAACCAACCATAAATTTTTGGTAATCTAAATATAATATAAAATCTTGATTAGTTGAATAATTGTTAAATTAATCTATGTTTTTATGATGATTTTAAATATTATTACTAACAAACTCGTACACTTGTGGACAAAAGACTATGAAAATGTTTATGATCAAATCCCGAAAGAACACGTGGGCAATGACTGTTGGGATACGCATGGTGTAAAAATCGAACTTCATTGGATCACGTTAATAGTTTGATTTAGTTATTAAAAATCACTTTGAAATTAAGTTCAGTGCAATTTTGAACTGGTTTAAACTAAATGATAAATATAAAATAAGTTTAATATTTTGAACAAATTTTTAGTTAAAATTGATTTCAAAATAGTTATTCAAAAAAAAAATTGAAATTCTTTTGATAAAAAATATCAATATTGTTCGAGATAAATAAATGTAAAAAATTTTCCTATAAAGTTTTTTTTGAAAAAATAATTTCAAAATTCTTTTGGCAAAAATTTATTACAGAAAAATAGATATAAAAATTTCCCAATAAAAAAATTGAAAGTAAAAAATTTCAAATTTTTTCAAATCAAAAAAATTTCAGAAAAAGAAATTTTTCAATTTTTCTAAAAAAATATTTCAACAAAAAAATTATTTAACTTCTTTTTTATTTTTTTTCAAAAAAGTATATTTTAAAAGTTTTGTAAGAAAGAAAATCTTACTTGAAGTTAAACTTTTTTTAAATTGTTAAACTGAATTTTAAATTAAATTTGATTCATTAAATTATTTAAATGTGTGATACAATTCATAAACTATTTAAAAGATTTAATTTTTATGATGCAATACAATCTAATTTATTAATATGGTTCAATTAGCTATATTTTCTCCCACCCATAAAAAGGAGGCCACGGATTCTTCAAAGTCTTGTTCCAAAACAAGGTTTATGCACTTGAGGTTTAGGATTGCACAATTTTGGACACGAGGGATACTAGTAGGACGTGGTAACCTAAACAAGGACACTTGCAGATGGTGTACATAAAAATCCTTCGGTTATGAAAATTCTAGCAAAGCAAATGTCCCCGCTCATTATTTAATTTTTTGTTATTATTGTTATTATATTTTATTATTATTATTATTATTATTATTATTATTATTATTATTATTATTTATTATTATTATTATTATTATTATTATTATAATTATAATGTGTAATTCAACACAATAGACAAAACTAAAGTAAGTATATAAAATATAAAAATGGTAAAAATGTAATCTTAAAAGGAGATTTGATATTTTTTTTTGACCGAACTTTAAAATAAATAATATAAAATTGTGCATCATTGAAATAAATTAAATATCTATATATGTTTTATTTATTATATTTCTTTTACAATTAATTATATATATACATACACAAGCATTTTAAATTTAATTATTGATTTAAAGAGGATCATTAATTGAATAGAAGAAAAAACAATGATCAATACACAGAAGTTTATTATGGTAACTTTGATGGTAGTTCTTCTATTCTCAATAGGTATGTAGACAATTTACATAATAGAGTTTGAATTTTTTATATATTGGTTTTTTTTTATGCATATTGATTATTTAGTACACTAATACTACTCTTTTCAATAGGTTCGACCAGTTTGGTACTTCAACTCCAGAAATGTTTTTCTCCGTGTTCCCAAACACCTAATTGCATGTCCTTCTGCGTTGGCAAGGGATATTATCAAGGAGATTGTACTCAAGACATTCATAATCCTAATCTTGTACTGTGTTGTTGTTACAATGTTAATGGTCATAAACTTGTAAATTAGACTTTTTCTTCTAGTTTGAAGAAAATATTATCTTTTATAAATATAAATAAGATTTATTAGAGGAAATAAAACATAAAATATTATCGTAAAGTATGATCGAAAAACTATGAGATAACTAATGAAATATAAATATATTATATTTGCATAAATGATATACAATATTTGGTTTCTGAGATAAGAAATAATCATTGTAAATTCAAATTATAACCTTAAGAAAAACGTCGATTTAAATTTTAAAATAATAATTTTGTATTTAAGGTTACTCTAACAATATTTAATGTTTGACGTTTGTTTTTGAAATTCCTCCTTAAATTATGACAAATAATAAACAACAAAGAAATATTAGCATTTAGTAAAACAAGATAGAATTAAAAAATTCCAAAACATATAGAATTTGGCTAAGGCGTGCATAAGAATTAAACTTAAGAGTATTTCGCCATCTAGATAAATTAGTCGGTTACATTATTCTCAAATGTAATACTTAAAAACTTTCTAGGATACAATAATTATTTTTTGCCAACGCCACATGTAAATAGAAAAGATACATTATGTGTAATTTATAAATGAGGAATAATTATGTGTAATACTTCTTTTTCTCGTATCTTAGAAATGAAGAATAATTATGTGTAATTTTTTTTGCAGTATTTATACATTTTATTTATAAAAAAATATTAATAAAAATTAGAGCTCTCCTATTTTTCCGCCAAAACTCACACAGATATGGTGACAGCCTCACAGGTCCACCTGAGTTAGGGTACAAATTTTTTAAATGCATTAAAAATTATTATATTAATATATAAATAAAAGTATGAATATTATAGTTATAAATATATATATTAATATATATATATATATATAGGTAACAAATTTGGGTATTTTTATTTAATGGTTACTTAAACTGCTAAATTTAAAATTTTGCATTTTTACCCATTCAAATAACAATTTTTTTTTTAAAAAAATAGCATAAAATTTTTGTAATCTACAATTATTTTTATTTTTCACAATTTGTAAATTATAGTATGTATCATTTGAAATTTAGAGAATAAATAACTTCAATATTATATAATTATTGAATTCTAGATAATCAGTGATAGTTATAATCTGTAGAGAAAAATAGAAAATGAGAAAAGAGGAAAATAGAAATCAAGAGATAAATTTAAATGATATACATTAAATATTAAAATGTAATATGTATAAGTCTGTCTCAATTACTACAATACTTTAAATTGGTTCACGGTTTAGTTTTGGCATTTACACTCAATTATTAGTTTCAATTCCTCCAACCAAAAAATTCATTGAGTTGTGTGAAAAAGTACACTATAATAAGGTTTGCATTTGACAACATCATATGCATGTTTTAAGTATTTATTTATGTTTGTTTTTGAAGTTTTTATCCAACATTATGAGGTACTTAAATAAATTGTTCCTTTTTGATTCTTAGATCAATTAGGTACATATGTTTTTCATTTATTCACTAACCAGATATTTCGCGTAGTTTTTGTTTTAATTGTGTTTATTGAGTGAAACAGGTTGATCGTTTAAGTAGAACAATTCTACTGAAATTTAGAAGTTATTATTACATTGTCTAATGATAAAATGATTGTAAATTGAAAATATTATTTTATTATTATATGAGTTACTTTATTTAATAACTCATTATCAACAATAAATTACACTGATCAAATCGTTCATTATGTTAGAACCAATTTTTTTTAAGATAACAAAATTATTTTGTTTGAATAATTTAAAGCACAAATATTTTGTTTAAGTGTGCAGATCAAATTATTGTATAAATCTTTGTACTGCATCCTCTGATGTTTGATCTAAGTTAAAGAAACATCGAGACTCTACTCTGATTTTTTGTATTCTAAGTTTGGTGAATGCCCTATAAAATTTGCCTCGAGTGACACTATCTAATACAAGAAATGCTTTCATTGCATCTAATAGTCTGCCTTCATTAAAAAGTCATTGTTTTGATATAAAAGTCAACACTCAATATAGTCAATGCTCTAACCAAAGTAATCGCTTTGAAGTAACAGGCTCTGAAAAAAGTCAACGCTATAAATAGTCAATGTTCTGAAGAAGACAAATTTGCATATCAGCAACTCAACACCTTGAATATGTCTATTCTTTTTGTTTATATATCAAGATACACATAATCTATTACAAGGACTATTTTCAGACAAACTTTAATGGTGAATAATTCTCTGAAAGATTTAATACAAAAGATCACGATTCATGCTAATTTGTTGCAAAAAGGTCAACAATCAAAAAATCTAAAGTTCTCAATAAATCTAAAGTTCTCAAAATATTTAAAGTTCTCAATAAAATCTAAAGTCAACAATAGAACAACATACCACAATAAGAAAAATACAATTGTCTTGTTGTTTTGTTGTCTAAGTATTGAGAAACAATCTTTAGAGAATACAACTTTATAAACACCCTTTAGCAAGAGTTTTTCAGAATCCCAAAAACCTTTCGTTTTTGTAACCTAGTCCAATAGTGATTGCATTCCCCAATTACTTGATTGTACTAAGTTAGAAGACATTCAAAAGTTTGATTCAGTTCTTGAATTAGTGAATTAAATCCTTAAGGTTGAAGAGATTGGATGTAGCTATCGTGTTGGTGGTAAACAAGGATAATATAGTTGTGTTGTTTTGTAGTTTTGTTTATATGTTCTATTTTCATCACTTTGTTTTAATCTTGTTAAAAATACTTTATTTTATTTTATTTGAAACACAATTAATTCAACCTCTCTTTCGTGTGATAATCGTTCTACAAATGATTTACACAATATATTAATGATCAAGCACACAAAAGTTTATATAAATATGAAATTTGAAGCTATATATTCTAGTCATTGATACTTACTTACATTTATTAAAAGCTTGTTATAAGTTCATTTGAAATTATTTAATGAAATATCAAATAATTTTAAAATTGTATAAAAATTTATGGAATTGATTTACACAATAATAACTTTTGATTTGATGGTTGCATTTATGAAAATTATTGTTGATATTGAGTAACTAAGCAGAGTAACTTATTACAAAATAACTCTAGATGATATTATTGTGTAGATCCTAAAACCTAACTTGGATTAGGTAAACTATTGATTTAATGACTTGGCAAAAAAAATCTTTGGGGTTGGTCATGAAATGTTAACTTTTATGTATGGGTTGGAGTACAAGAGAATGAAAAGTAGAAAACTATTGAAGGAAAAAAAATAAAAAATAAAAATATGTTATCTTGCTAAGTTGTAATTGGGTGATCTTTAAAACGCAATTCATATTAAAACGTAAAATGATGCAATATTCCACTAATTAGTAATCAGGTGATCCTTAAAATATCATTGATGTCAAAAAGATGAGCGCATTAAAAAAAAATTGTGAATTAAATCAGTTTTCTACTCTCTTGTACTTTGTAGGATGATAAGTTGTCATAGTCGTAGTCTTAATATAAATTAGAAGCAGATTTGCAAAAACTCGAAGTAATAAGCCTATTATCCCAAATTACATGCCATCACTTTGGTCTCAATACAACTCTTAAAGAGATTTAACAATGTATGTCACTACTAGAAATCAGCATTTTACCTGCGGATTTAAACTAAAAATCCGCAGGAACACACGTTACGTGTGGATTTTCTGGCAGAACTATATCCCCACGTAAAACCTTCGTGGATAACTGTTTCCTGAGGATTTCTAAAACCGCAAGTAAGGTACCTGCGGATAAATCTGCAGGAAAAGTAAATAAATTCCACAACAAATGTTAAGGAAACGTAAAGGATTTTCTTACGAATTTGCATGCAGAAATATCTTTAGCACCATTCCTGCAAAATATAAAATCCACAGGTATATCCACCTGAAATTTTGAACTAAAATACCTTTTGTATGAAAATCCGCAGGTAAATCAAAATTGTTTTAAAAAAAATTCCACGTAATATTTTGCTTAAATTTCCACTATAAACAAGTTTTTCTGATTTTTTTTTATTTATACAAAAATTTCAACTAAATTAATATGACAACATTATTATAAATATATTTTTTAAATACTTAATATTAGTCATTAATTGAAATACTATTGTAATACTCCGAAATTTATATCATGTTTACAAATCAAAATTAAATATTAATGAAAGAACGATTCAACTATTGCGATACTTCTAAACAAAATTTATATTATGTTTGCAAATCATAAATAAATATTAATTAAAGCTTGATCCAAAAAAAAAACTAAGTATAATCAAGTACATGATACAACCAAATTAAAAAAATAAAAACAAATATTACTCAATATGATTGATTACTACTAATATCATCATTCCCACTATCTTCATCATTTTCGTTGTTGGGTGTGGTGATGAACTTCGACGAGAAGAAGATCCAACAAATCCTAAATAGTGCATGAGAATGGTTAAATTTTTGTTGGTCTCGGCCATCTCTTTTTCTTGTCGTTTCAATTGTTGTTTCATCAACAACTTTTTGCACTTGTTTATGCAACTATTCACTCAAAGCATGAACTTAAAAATCATTATATATTTGATTATTGTGTTTGTTTTGATAGGGCGTCAAAGTTGATTTAATCTCTACAGTGGTGGTTGAATTAAAAATCATTGATTAGCTTTAAAATTAAATGCATGCTGAGATAACAGTAGCTTAATTGAATTATAGAGAATAGAAATGGAGCTGAGGGAGACTCACAACAATTTCTTTGTAAAATGAACACCATGAGAGCGTCAGAGAACGACGATCCAAACCGAGGGCTTGAATGATAGCGAGAACTGCATGCGATGATGAGAAACTGTGAAGGACGATGAGTTAAAAGAAGCATCCTATGCGATGATGAGGAACTGTGTATTTTACTTTGAGAATTTGTTTAGAAAACATTCAAAGCTGTGGTAGGATAATGCGTGTTTTCGATTTGAGTGATCATCCTATTTAAATACTTGAGAGGGTGCCGAAGTGAAAAGAGAGTTGGATTTGATAAATGCATCTTATGTAACACCCCAAATTTTATGATAAACTATTATCTTAATAAAATAAGTTTTTAAAGAATTAATTTAGTATTTAATGTGTTTTAGAATAAATGTTGATAGATATTGTGATTAGTTTCCTTTATAGGTATGTTTTTGATTGTGTAATAAATTTTATTCATATTTAATTTAGTGGTTAATATAAATTACAAATATTTATTTATTTATTCTATTTATTTATTTTTGAAAATTAATGTATTTTAGTATAAGTGGGAAATAAGATTTTACCTATGGAATAAAATTTCAGTGATGATTTGGATTTTGTTGCAGATGTCCTTTGTGATATAAGCTTTTGAGACCTTAGTTTCAAGAAACAAACAAGATTTTGGTATTCCTCTCATAAAACATTCATTAAGTACTACTCATTGTGCATTTTAGTGAAGCTCACGTCGAACCCTATAGGTGCTTTAGTGTGTGGATGAGACATTTTCTAACTATCCGTTTTATGTCCTTTTAATGTCGTTTCTTTGATTCTGACATTTTTTTGTTAACCATCCATTTACATTCAAAACAAAAGGGATTGACTATACAAAGATTATCTCTCTACTCGTCAGACATACTTCTACTAGGGAAGTGTTAATTTTGGTAGCCACTTGTGATATTCATTTATAGTTGATGGATGTGAAGTCAACATTTCTTCACAATCATGGAACAACCAAAGGGTTTCAATAATAATATATATAACTGACTAGTTTGTAAATTTAAAAGGTCGTTGTATGGTTTAAAGCAGTCTGCTAGAAAGTATTACAAGCGCTTTGATTTATACATGCTTCAGATTTGCTATAAAATGTGTTGAGTATGATTTCTGTGTTTATGTTAGGAGCCTCAATGTTGACACTTTTATTTTCATGTTACTGTATGTTGATGATTTGTTGATTGATGTTAACCATTTATATGATGTAAGTAAACTAAAAACCATGTTGGGAAAAAAGTTTGACATGGAAGGCCTGGGTGTTGTCATGAAGATTTTTAGTATGGAAATCTAGAGGGATATGAATGCCAGAAAGGTTGTTAGACATATTTGATATGTAAAATTAGACGGTTGGGAGTAATCCATTGGCTAAGTTATTGTTGGATCAATGGCCAATAACATATTCAGAAGTTGAGTATTTGCCAAAAATTTCGAATGCCAGTGTTGTTGGTTGTTTAATGTATGATATGGTTTGCACTAAACTAAAATTGGCACAAGTTGTAAGTGAAATTAAAAGTTTATGTCCAAACTAGGTAAGCATTGTTTGGAAGAAGTCAAGTGGATTTTCAGGTACTTGAAATATATAACAGGTCATAGTATCATGTTTAGCAAAAGACAAGTTAAACCATCCGTTGTAGGATATGTTGATTTTGATTATGAAGGTGATATAAGTGATAAAAGGTATTGTTAAGAGGTATTGTTGTAATGTAAATATTATTATTAATATTTAAGCACAACTTGTACTTTATAAACCCAAATTCATCCATCTAATAAAAGGAAACTACAACTATTTTGTAGTAGAAGACATAGGCATCATCGGTTGAACTTCGTTATCAAACATCTTGAGTTCCTCTTTGCAATTTATGTCTTTATTCTTTTAAGGAAGTGTTACTTTTATAGCAATCAAAATCATATGATAAGTAACTTTGGTGTAAAATTTAAGGTAGCATGGTTTGATGAAATCAGAAACTTTGCATAATGGCAAAGAAAGGTTAACGATTTGTTTGCCCAACAAGGTCTCCAAAAGGAGTTGCGTGAAGAGAAACCAACAAACATGAAAGAAGTCGATTGGAAAGACATGAATGATAAGTCTGTTAATCAAGTTGGTTTGAAGAACTATGAATCTTACTTGTTTTGATGATAACAAAATAATTTTGTGGGAAAAATTTAAATCACTAATGTTTTGTTTAAGTGTGTAACTACCATATCAGGTTTATTTTAAATGACTTTACATTGTTTCGTCTAATAATTTGACTAAGTTAAAGGAACACAAAGACTTCACTCTAATTTTCATATTCTAAGTCTAGTGAACCGACTTCGGAAACGCGCCATTGGTGACTCTACCTAATACAAGTAATGTTATGATTAGTTTGACTTTGATGACTGCAACATGATACTATGACAAGCAAGTGATTATTGTCTCTGATAATTGCATCAAACATCTAATCTTCTAACTATGTCTAAAAGTCAACACTCTAATAAATAATCAACATTTTAGATAGTCGATGCTCTGATGAAAAATCAACGTTATAAAAGACAATGTTCTGAAGAAGAGAAATTTATGCATGCTCTGCTCAACACTCGGAATATGTTATTTGTCTATAGGTTTATGTGATATACTTTGATAATGATATCAACTAATCTCTTTGTCTCCATATCAAGATAAGGAGAATCAATTACAAGGACTATTTCTTAATAAGGTTTATTGTGAAATCAGTCTTTGAAGATTTTATATAGAACCTCATGATTAGGCATGGCATTTGAACCCGAACCGCCCCACATTTAACAGAGAAAAACCATTTTTAATGGATGCTGGTGTGGGTGCGGATTTTCCCCGTTTTTCAAAGTTACGACCGGGTGCGGGGGCGGGTTTCGTCAAATCTGCCCTGCACCCACACCCGCACCCACCCGACATAATACAATTATTTAAATACCCTTATATCTCTTAAAATAGTAACAAAACCCTAATTTTATCAATCTTCCTTCTTTTTCCTAGCTTGCTGCCACCGTCTACCTCCACCATCACTTTTTCTGTCCCGACCATCCTCCCTCCTCTCCGTGCACCGTCGTTGTCATCCTTGGTGTGTCACCTCTTACTCTCTTTGTCGCTATAATTTTAAGGTTCGTTTTCAAATTTTCTACATTTTGATGCATTTTCGTTTTCAGTTTTTTTGTTTAATTTTTAATTCGGTCTCATTTTTATGTATTAGTCTTGAGATTTTTCTGCAGCATATTTTCTTATTATTTTCTTGCTGAAATCTGGATATTTTCTACATATTTTCTCCATAATTGTCTTGTAACAAGGCTGTAAAAGGATGCTTGTTTGTGGCACTAGAAGAATCTCACGAAAGAATATATAGGGCAGTAAGGTTTGTTAGGTCCAAATTCTGATATCGGTAATAACTAATAAGTTTACTGGAATTTTGTCTTTCTTCGTCGAGATTACTGGAATGAATATATTTTTCAAGCTGCTGAATTTGCTTATTCAGCTATGACCTAGCATTAGCAACAATTTTACTTTCAGCCCAAATGATATCAAGTTCAAAAGGGATATGCTGCAACAATTTTTTCCAAGTATAATAATGAAGCATAATTATACAATAAAAGTTAGAAAAGCAACTTCAATTCCAAGGTAAAGGCACACCTGTCTTGGCGAAGTTTTGCTATATGCACAGAACTGAGATTTTAAACATTGTCAAGCAGTTTATTAGAGATAGCAATAAGATTATCCTTCGATTCTTGCAAATGACTTGTAGCTTCAGGGCAAAGCCCTAACTGCATCCAGTTTCAAAATTAGACATATCAATCTAACAAATGAGCAACCAACTCATGACACAACAAAACAGTTGCAAAGCTTGTCTAATACCAGCAAAATTATGGATTTAATTTGACTACATGATAAATTTTTTAAGAAATATATGTGTGTGTGAGTGAGTGTATAACTTATTTATGAATTTAATTTGTTTTTATGTGCAACTTTACAAAATATATAAATGGAAATTGAAGGCACATCATCTCAACCACTATCATGTCAACTTACTTCAGAAGAAAGTTCAAACCAACTAACTATGAATGAAAGTTGTAATCCATTAGTTAATGTTTCTACACCAAATGAAACTGTGCAAACACCATACGATGAGACAAATGATAATATGACAGATGAAATACCCGAAGATTGTAACGATAGACTTAAAAGTATTGTATGAGATCATTTTACAAAGGTCAAAGTTGATGGAAAAGAAAAAGCTAAATGTAATTATTGCAAGAAATTGCTTGGTGGGAGAGCAAGAGACAGGACCTCACACTTGCGCGGACATATGAAAATATGTACTCCACGTTTGTCTACCATGAGACATAATAACGGACAAACATTTCTTACCACTAAGGTCTTGCAAGGTAAAAAGGAGTTGGGGATTGAAATTTATGATGCTGAAAATGCTAGGAAAGAGCTTGCACATGCAATTATTTTGCATGAACATCCACTTTCAATAGTGGAGCATATTGGTTTTAGGAGATACTCAGCCTCTCTCCAACCATTATTTCAAGTTCCTTGTAGAAATACTATAAAAAAAAAAGATATTCAAAGTGTATGAAGTTGCGAAAACTATAATTTTGAAGTTGTTAGAAACTCTTCCACAAAGAGTGGCCATTACTTCTGACATGTGGACTGCGAGCAATAAAAAAAAAGGGTATATGGCTGTCACTTCTTAACATTGATGAAAATTGGGATCTACAAAGTCAAATTTTGAGGTAATTATAATTTCTTATAATACTAGTTTGATTGAATATTATTTATATTAGTCATTGAATATGAATCTTCTTATATTAGGTTTATTTATGTTCCTGCCCCTCATACAAGTGAAAGAATTTGTAATGCATTGGTTGAATGTTTGATGGATTGGAATATTGATACAAAATTGTCCACTATCACTTTAGATAATTATAGCTCTAATGATGCAATGATTGAAAAAATTAAGGATAAGTTGCAACTGAATAAATTGTTAAAGGATGGGGCCTTACTTCACATGCGTTGTTGCGCACACATACTTAATTTGATAGTAAAAGATGGGTTAGATGTTGTGAAAGATGGAGTGAAGAGGATTCGAGATAGTGTTGCATATTGGACTGCAACACCTAAAAGAAAGGAAAAGTTTGTGGAGACTACCAAAAAATTACGAATCTCTTGCACCAAGAATTTGGTTTTAGATTGTTTGACTAGATGGAATTCAACTTACAAGATGCTTGATGTTGCCATTTTGTATGAAGATGTATTTAGTCGACTAAGACAACATGAATCCCAATACACTTGTTTGCCTACAAGTTTACATTGGAAATTTGCAAAAGATATTTGTGGCAAATTAAAATTGTTCAATTCTATCACTGAAGTGTTCTCTGACACTAATTATCCAACTTCCAATCAATATTTTCCTAAGATTTGTATGATCAAAATTGCTATAAATGAGTGGATTAAATCCTCTGATGCATTGATAAAAAAAATGGCAGAGAATATGTTGGGAAAATTTGAAAAATATTGGAATGTGGTTCATGAAATAATGGGAGTTGTTGTTGTTTTGGATCCTAGGTACAAAATATAGTTGCTTGAATATTATTATGTTAAGTTGTATGGGAATGATGTTAATGACCAAGTTAAGTTGATTCGACAATTGTGTTATGATTTGCTTTATGAATATCAATTGAAAATGAATAATGGTTCTAGTAGTGATTCTCAAATGTTGGATGTCCACTTTAGTACTGTTGAGGATGATGGTTTAGAAGACTATGATTTGTATGTCAGAAGAAAAAAAAAAGCTAGAACTTCGTTTGTCAAAACAGAGTTGGATGTTTATTTAGAGGAGGAAGTTTTGCCAAGAAGTCCTGATTTTGATATTTTGTTGTGGGGGAAGTTGAATGGTGTTAAGTATCAAACACTTCAAACCATTGCAAAAGATGTATTGGCAATTCCTGTTTCTACTGTAGCTTATGAATTTGCATTCAGTATCGGTGGACATATCTTAAGCCCTCATCGAAGTCGACTTCATTTGTAACGCCCCAAATTTTTTATTCAAAAAAATTACTTAAAAATATTTATTTTCTTTTAGAAACAACTATAATTTTTTTTCTTATAAATAATTCATCATGTAAAAATTTGAAGGTGCGTTAGAAAATGACTTGATATATATTTTTTTTAGAAGAAGATAATGTAATTCACTAAAATATTATTTATTTATTCATTTACAAAATTAATATTACAGTTGTTATATCGATATTCATTTATGTTCCAAAATAAATTAAATTCTCTTTAAATGAATTACAAAAGAAACAATGTTGACTGAAATTAAGGACATTCAATAGGAATAAAATCTCACTTCCACATTTTTATCAAAAGTTAATAATGATGAGTAAATAACTTTACAATGTACCACAAAATTTTTAGTAATATAAAACATTATTTTTTTAAATAAAAGTCTCATTTTCCCACGCGCGTGCACCAATCAAACATCATTCATGCAACTCAACTCTTTGAGATCATTAGTACTAAATGTTGGTGTAAGGGGTCAGTTCATCCCACAACAAAATTAAACCAAATAATAAAATAACAACCATAAAATATGAATATAAAATCCTTTTGTAATAAAAGATTTAAAGAAATTGATTATTTAATAGTTCTCAAAGATATATCAATAGTCATAAAACGTATATAAATAAGTAACAACCGTAGAGCAAATAATTAAATCAAAATAAAAATAACAATAAAATACATATAAGTTATGCATGCTGCTAAATATATATGATCCAGATATAACCAGCCACACAGGCGTCCACACAGAAGTCACCCATACCAATGGGGAAAATTAAACCAACCACACAGGCGTCCACAAAGATGCATATGATATGTTATGAAATGATAATGATGCTCAAAAAGTACATGACATCACTCACTTAAACAATTACAAATCACCAGTCACTTAGGCAACCACAAAGATAACAATATTTAAATCACAAATCACCCGCCACTTAGGCATCCACAAAGATAACAATTTTTAAAACACAAATTACCAGCCACCTAGGCAACCACAAAGATAATAATATTTAAAACACAAGTCACCAGTCACTTAGGCAACCATACAGATAACAATATTTAAAACACACATCACCAACCACTTAGGCAACCACAAAGACAAAATATTTTAGAATAAACTTTTTAATCACACAGGACATCAAATTTATATTCTCATATTATGAAAATTAAAGAAATATAAAATTCTCACCAATTTCTTCAAGACACATATATTGTTCATAAAAGTTAAGTTTTAATTTTAAAATACTCAAAAGTCCACACTTAAAATCAAATACACATCATAATAAACATATTACTAATAACATCATTATAAAAATTATAACTTTATAATTAAATACTCTAAAACATGTAAAGCACTCAATCTTTTCACTACAAATATATTTATCAAGGTATAATAATAAAAATAATACTCTATAATTAATTTAATCAACATAGAGGTATATAAAAATAAAAATAAAAAAAATCAAGGAATTATAATTAATTTCTTTACGACGAAAATAAAAATCAACCCTTTTCTTTTAAGACATCCAGACATCATATCAATATCTTAGAATCGCTAATTTAATATATAGTATTACTCTGCATGGGGAAAAGCCCTTACCTTAGGCGCTTTCTTTCTTAATGTTTCTAAATTTGCACAAGAAATAGCTCATGATGCAATGATGAGTTCAACACCGATAGATATTGGGATTTATGACTTAGAAAATTATTTTAGAAATGTAGGAATGATAAATAGGTGTGACAGGAGGAGGCTTAATGGAAATGTAGCTATTTACGTTGCAATATTACGATTTAGTTCTTGTCTAAAATTGAAGTGCACTTAATTCCAAAATTATGCTACCAATAATTACTATTTATTTAATTTTATTAGGTTGTTACAAAGTCAATTGAAATCATGTGTATGAGTTAATTAGGATTAACTAATAAAGTTCACCATATAATGTAGGGCATCACAGTATTTATTTTAATTTAATAAATAAATTAAAGGGTGTCACATCACTCTTTTAATTTTTTTTATCTAATAGTTACGAAACCAAAAATAACATAAAATTATTTTTGTAGACAATTAAAATAAAATTTTAATTTAAAAGAGATGAATCCGAGATACAAAAAGGAGACTAGTCATCTCTTAATTGCACCAAAAAGAAATTTATAATTAAATTTACAATATTTCTTTAAAAATAAATTAAAGGTGTTAAAATGAGTTAATGTACATTATGCCAAGAAAACACAATAAATTGTAATAAAATCTTGTCATAAAGGAGAGTAAAACAATGAATCAAGTCACTAATTTTTTTTTTGGATGGACCAAGAATATTTTCGAAACACTTATATATAAAGGTTGAGTTTTGCTAACTCTATAATATCTCCTAAAATAAATACTTATTTGGTCGTAAATAAAACTAACAAATAGTATAAGTTTATAAATTCTAATTTAATTAAATAATTCAACCAATATATCAACTAAAATAAATCAAGCAAGACAAAAATACCACTCACACATAACAAAATAAAAGCAAACATATCTAAGACATCAATTTCATGATTATTAAAACTGATCAAATAAAAATGCACAATAGTCCATTTATAAAATAATCACATCATAAATCATCCTCATGTAATTGTCACGCCAAAACAATTAAATAAAAATAAAAGTTATAATTATTCATGTAAAATAGAGAGTGATAACTTTTAATTTATTTTCTATACATATAGAATAGATTATTAATTAAATAATAAGTTACGAAAATTACTAAAAGACACATATATAATATATATGAAAATATTGGGGTGTTACATCATTGGACTACTTTAGAGGCCTTGATGTGTGCTAGAACTTGGTTATGGAGTGTTGAGAAGATTGGTATTTGTTTTAAATTATTCATTTGAATTTTAATATATTTGAAATAGCTAATAATTTTGTATATCTTAAATTATTGTTGTTTATATTGTACTATGTTGATATTGATAGGTGATTCAAATTCTAAAGTGGATAATGAAAATGCTATTTTACTCAATGAAAAAGAGTATGACGATGAAGGTATTCTATTCTCTACATTGTTTGATTTAAATTTGTCATGTTAAATGTTAATATTTAACCTTTATTTTTTAATATAGGTGAATTGTTGATCAGTGGTGTTACTTCACTTTCCAATACTCGTCTTGAAGATGAAGATGAAGATGATCGTTAGAAACTGCTTATTTAGAAGCTTTTTGTTTGATTGATTTAGAACTTTTTACTGTTTTTTGATTGATTAGTTTGTTTGAACTTTGAATATTTAGAACTTTTGTTCGAATTGAACTTTTGTTGATCAAAATATTATGACTTGTAGCAAACTAAAACAAATTTCAAGATATTGTGATTTTATTATTTGATTATTGTAATTTTAGAAGTTATGTTGAATGTTATTATTTAGTCAAATTATTAATTTTTTATGCTATGAATAAAAAAAAAATCCAATTTTTGGTGTGGGGGCGGATGCGGGGCAGGGAAACCCGTCCCTGTTGGTGCGGGGGTGGATGATAAAAAATCACCCCCGACGGGTGCGGGTGCGGGTGCGGCGATGTTAATGGAGTTGCGGGTGCGAGGTTGGTAATGCTTAAAACCGTCCCTGCCCCCGCCCCGTTTCCATCCCTACTCATGATACATGTTGATTTCTTGCTATCAACACAATTGATAGAAACCCTAAAGTTATCTATAAAAAGACATGCAACTCTCATTGTATAACAACAAAATACACTACAATAAGCACAATATTGTCGTCTCTTCACTCTTGCTATTTATCATTTATTTTGGTCGAAGTGATGAGAAACAATTTTTGAGAATATAGCATTATAAAGACCTTTTTGTTAGAGTATTTGAAAAACCCTTTAACTTATTCTTTTGTAACCTAACCTAGTAGTGGTTGCATTCCTCAACAACTTGACTTTACTAAGCTAAATGATTGAAAATCCTTGAAAACAGTCAATTTGACTAGTACATGTTCAATGAAAATTTGATTTAGTTGGGGAGTTAGTGGATTAAATCCTTTAGTTTGAAGGGATTGGATGTAGCTATTGTGTAGGTGATGAACAAGAATAAATTGGTTGTATTTGTATGTGTTTCTGTTTTATCTGCTCCTTTTTCATCACTTTGTTTTAATCTTGGTAAAATTTTTTTTTAGAATAAAGCACAATTAAAACCTCTTTTCTTGTGTTTATTGTTCTACAATTGGCATCATAACCCAATCTCAAAGTTGAGTACTTAACCATGTTTTAGTTAAGATCTTTATTATTATGACAAACTCTAAGGATGAAGATACAAGGGGAGAAAAATTCAAGTATTGGAAACAACCCTTCTCTATGGGATTCAAGTATGTTAACAACCCTTCTTTATTTAATGGAGAAAGATATGAGTAATGGAAACATTGGCTTAAAAGTTTCTACTTCTCACAGGATCCTAAAATTTGGGGCATTGTTAAAGATGAATATGAATCTCTAAAAGATGGTGCTGGTGTTGAGATATCCAAAATGATCTCAACATTGATAAAAAGAAACAACACAAGATGCACCATAAAGTCAGAGTTTTTATGATAAATGTTCTCACCTTTGAAGTTCGAAAAATGTAGCCACAAATAAACAACAAAGAGTATCCGTGATTCTCTAGTTCTCAACTATGATGGAAATAAGCAGGTACATAAAGCTATGACAAATCTACTTGTTAGGAAGTATGAACCCTTACAAATGGATGAAGACGAAGAAATTGAGAATTTTTTTTTTAGATTCCAAATTCTTATTATGATGATAGTAAAATCAATTTGTTCGAACAATTTAAACCACTAACGGTCTGATTAAGTGTGGAGTTCTCATATCAAGTGGATTTTGTATGATCTTAGATTGTATCCTCTAATGATTGGGCTAAGATAAATGAGCACCAAAACTTTTCTTCTAATTTTTTATTTTAAGTTTGCTCCACATGCTTTGAAACACGTCTCATTTAATTTTGGGAAACACAAGTTATGCTTCGGTTCATCGGATCATTACAACAAGCATTTGATAGTGTTCCTCTAATAACCTTGACAAACAAGTGATTTTCTGCCTCTAGTTAATAATATATTCTCTAATGAAAGTTAATGCACTAATAAAAGTTAATGCTCCAAATAAGACAAATTTTTTTTGCATCATCTAATAAACACCCTAGATTAGTTATTTTTCTGAAGGTCTATGAGACATCCTCTGATCACCGTAACCTCTACTCCTTCTTTCTTTACAATAAAAGAACTTGTCATATGCAAAAAAACATGGAATTCCAAAACACGTTTCAAAACTAACAAACCAAGATCTAACTAAATGCTACCCAAGAATAAAACAACTTATCTTAAATATATCCTTAGCAACAAATTTAAAAACACCATTCATTGTACATGGAAAAGTGATGCTCACGACCTGATCCTCAAGAATGGAGGATTTATAGGTTTTGGAGTTGATTAGAATGATAAGATCATTAGGCAGAACACAATAGGTAATGGTTTTGTTCCCTTTATTAAAAATGTTTTACTTGGAAAAGGACTAATGCATAACCTACTAAGCATAAGTCAATTAAGCAATAGTGGTTATGGTGTTGTTACCAATCAAAATTCATGTAGGCAATAAGTCAAACAAATGCATCCATACTATTTACTGTACAAAGAAAAAACAACATTTACAAAATAAATTTATCCGATATTGAAAAACAAGAAGTAAAATGGCTTATGTTTGTGAATGAAGAACAACCAATTTAACACAAAGGATTAAGACATGCCATTTTGAGGTTAATCTCAAAATTCAAAAGACTTGATTTAGTAAGAGACTTGCCAAAACTTAAATACGAATAAGATGTTCTTTGTGAGACATGCCAAAAAAGGGAAACACAAAATTCATTTTTTTCCTATAAAAATGTTGTTGTCACTTCTAAACCACTTCAACTTTTACATATTTATTTATTGGGCTCTGTAAATACTGCATATGTTAGTGGTAAAAAGTATGCACTTATTATTGGTGATGATTATTCCAAATAGACATAAAGTTTCTTAGACACAGGGGTGACTCACATAAAATTTTCACTATCTTCTACAAAAAGTGTAAAATGAAAAAGGTTTTTGTATTGCAATAATTCGTAATGATTATTTGGGTGAATTTGAAAATAAGATTTTCAAAAACTTATGTGGAGAGAATGAAATTTTACATAACTTTTCGTCTCATTGAACAACTCAACAAAAAAGTGTTGTAGAAAGTAAAAATAGATCTCTTCAAGAAATTGCACGCACCATAATTCACGAAATAAATGTTGTTTTCCAGTTTTGGGCAGAAACACTTAACATTGCATGTTATATTCATAATAGAATCTATATATGGCTTATTCTTAATAATACTTCTTATAAATTGTGGCAAGGAATAAAACTCAACATTTCCTACTTTCATCAACTTGATTGCATATGTTATATTCTGAATACCAAATAGAATCATGGCAAATTTGATTAATGGTCTCAAAAGTGTCCCTTTTGGGGATACTTTAAAAGGTCTAATGCCTAACCAATACTCAACAAAGAAACAATAATTTTTTAGAAGTCAATTCATGTCAAGTTCTGTGATAAAAAGCATGACCATTAAAAGTCAAAGCTAACATGAATTGATTCCTCAAAAATCAATATTTCTTTTGCAGATCTACATATATAAGAGGAACAAGATATATCAGAGGAATCAACAAAGCAACATTAATAAATCATAAGATGTGCCTAATAACTAAAGAATAAACAATAATTAACCTCCTGCAAATGAAGATCATTAGGAATCCAAACCTAGATTGAAATATGAATCTTCTCATCCAAACCATATATGTTTTTAAAGAAATATCTATGTTTGGAATACTATTTGAAATCTTATCTACAACAATAAATGAAGTTGTATTAGATAATTGATGGATAATGGCTATGAAAGAAAAGTTAAATCAATTCAAAAGAAATGACAAATGGGATGTTGATTACATTGAAATCAACTACAATCAACATCAAGGTGTTGATTACATTGAAATTTGTGCCCTTGTGGAAAGGTTAGAGGCTATCAAAATTTTACTTTCATTTGTAGTTTTTAACAAAATCATTTTATATCAATTGGATGTGGAAAATTGTTTTTGAAATGGTTACATAAGTAAAGAAGTGTATGTGAAATAACCTAATGGATTTGAAGATAATGAATTTCTAGACTATGCTTTCAAATTAAATAAATTTGTGTATTGTCTAAAACAAGCTCCAATAGCTTGGTATGATAGACTAAGCAATTTATTACTAAAAAATAATTTTGAACGAGGTTAGGTTGACACTACTTTATTTAGAAAATCATTTAAGAATGACCTTTTCATTGTTCAAATCTATGTTGATGATATCATTTTTGGTTCTACACGTATGCATCCAACTTGTTCTCTTGATAAGGATGAGTCAGGTAAAAAGGTAGATCATAAGGTATACAAAGGAATAATTAATTATCTCATCTACTTAATTGCCTTAGACTTGATATTATGTTTAGTGTGTGTGTTAGTGTCAGATTTCAGCTTCAGCCTAAAGAATCCCACATAACAGATATTAAGAGGATCTTTAGATATCTTAAAGGTAATATTAATATTGTTATGTATTATAAGTCATCATCTAAGTTTAGGTGAAAAGTTTACGTGATTCTAACTTTGTTGAACACAAGCTAAAAAGGAAACATTCCTTGGTGAGAATATATTCTCCCAATCAATCAAAACACAAGGGACTATTGCTTTATCAACAACAAAAGTATAATATACTTTAGCAACATGTTGTAACAATCAACTTTTGTTGATGAAGTATTAACTAGAAGATTTCAAAATTAACGAGTTACAGTCAACGAGTTACATTCAAAATCAATGAGTTACACTCAAAATATATAGAGATTAAACATCATTTTTATAAGTGTTTATGTCTATAACGGTATTTTAGACATTAAATTTATTTACATTGATCATCAACGAATTGACATATTCAATTTTATAAAGAAAAATCAAAATATTTTATTTATAAAAGAATGATGTTAAAGTCTTTGATTTTTTATCCCTAATAAAACAGAGTAAATAGTTAAATGTACATATAATATGTCTCTAATGAAATTGAATTGTCAATTTAAATTCAATTAATCTAAATTCAAAATATAGTTAATCTAACAAGAGAACCATAAAATTTTGTGTGAATATTTTAATACAAAAGAAATTAAACAAAATAGAACTATTATTTAGATAGTAGATAAAAATGAATAAATTATATATTTTTTCACATATTTTTATCTTTTTTTAATTCATATTTTTATTCTTATTACAGTTATTATTTAAAATTTAAACATATCTTCATTTCAATAATTTAAACATATGTTTTACCATACTTAAAATGGTTAACATTTTATAGTGTATATATAATTCAATTCAACTTATTTTCTATAGTAGCACACTTTTAGGAAACATTTAAAAACGTCTGTACGGAGGTTTTGCATATGAAGTAGGGTGTTTATGGGTTGAGTTGAGTTGACTTTGGTTAAATCTATTATGCGAATAGTTCAAATTTATTTGTGTTAGATTTTTTTCTTTCTAAAAAAGTGCAATTAATTTAAATACTAAAACATCTCAAAATTCATAAAGTTATCACTATTTGTCCGCAAGCCACTTTGGAACCATCATTGGTGTCTCCACAATTAATGTTTAGCTTCACACAACCAACAATTGAATTATGCTAAGAAAACTAAGATAGTTAGTAACATATGTCCCTTTTAGAGTACTCGTTGTCTCATCCAATCTCATCTACATTATAAAGATGAAGCCACTTCATGCTAACGATCTATAACAATCAACTTGAAGGAACATTGGCACTATATTCTTAAATATGTGCTCACTTCACTATCTCGATAGACTATTTACTAATATCGTTGGTTAATTTTCTTCCACACAAGTTACTAATCAACCGGCTAATGGTATGTTCGTACGCTCGTCGTTGTGACCTATTTGGACAACATGTTGGAGTACATGCAATTAGGGGGTGAAATAGGTCGGACTAGACCATGTTTTGAAAGACTTGAGTCTGACCTACGATTAATTTTGTAGGCCTAAGTTTGGCCTACGACCTACCATAGGCTATTTTTTCCGGCCTGCCCGACCTTTTTAAAAATTTGGTCTAACTGAAAGCCTATTTAAAAGCCTTATTCACATTAAAACAATTAAATGTTATATTTTACATTTTTTTTAGATAGGCTAAACTATGCTTTTATATATAAGGGAAACTAATAAAATTATAATCAAATCTAATAAAATAAAAATTAACAAGTCTGCACTACAACAACTTTGCAAGAAAAAAAATGGATCCCTAATTTGTCTCTTTACAAATATCTAGTTAGATGCTCTATCCATACCAATTTACATCATGATCTACTCATACCACATGATGCTCTTCACATACCAATACAAATGTACATATTTATATATATAAAAAAAAATGATTTTTCTAACAAATGGATTTTAAAAAAATATGAAACAAACATCATTTAACCCATGAAAAATTATTTTTTGATTTCAAATAATAGATTTTGTATTGAATATGAAACGGCTACCGACTATAGAATCGCTACCAAATATAGAACGACTACCGAATATGGAATGACTACTGAGTAATTGCCTAATTGATATACTTTATAACAGGAAATAATATTATTAATAAATAATAATAAAAATAGAACGACTACTGAGTGATCGCATCATTGATAGACTTTAGCAATTAAGGACAAAGCCTCACCTTTGCGTTTGCATTTACATATCATCCAAGTAATACAAATGGAAACCACTTAGCAATTTGTGAAAGTAGATCTTCGAAATGGGCACGTGGAAGGTATGTATCGAAACCCTAAAACCAATTCCATCTACAGCTGGTAACTATTCTCCCCTACGAGAGAGTGAGAGACAAGAGTGAGGGTGAGGCGGCGAAAGTGAGGATGAATGGCGAGAGTGAAGGTGAAGTGGCGAGAAGCACTTTAACTTCAAATAATCTAATAACATTAAATTTGCTCTCATTTTTCACGTAAACCACTTTAACTTGGAGGTACAGTGAACTTAAGAACACAAATTCTTGACAGCATTTGAAAATGTTAAAAGAAGTTTATCTGTTCATAATTTATAAAAAACTGAATGTTGGACAATATATTAGAATTTAAAATTAAAATTTATTAGTCATATTTAGTAAAATATTGAATAATATAAAACAAAATTTTTAAATTATGTTTAATTTAATTAATTAAAATAAAACCGTTGAATCGTCAAAATTTAAATTGATAAATTACAATGGACCTAATTTATTATAATTGCACCGTCGAATCGGAAAAATTAATATTTATAAATTATAGTTAGTCTATTTAATTAAGATTGAATTGTCTAATTATCATAATTTTTAAATCATAGTGAACTCCAATTAAATAAAATTGAACCGTTAGATCATCCAAATTAGAATTTCTAACTCATAATCACTTCGACTAATTATAATTTTCAGCAAGTTAAATTTCACTCATCAACCAATTTAATGTTAATAATTAAATTCATTATAACTTATAAATTTAATTATCGATAGTTTATCAATTTAATCTTAACATGATTTAAAAATTCTCATTTCAACAACCCTCCACAATTTCAAAATTTTAATTTCCTAGATCCTGCTGTTTTTTTCTTCTAATGTTCTACGACGTGACATAACTATTTGGACTTTCTATCATTTTTTAAACACCTATATTTTAATTTAATTAAAATTATTTTTAAAATACAAAACACAAATTAAATGAAAATTCATTATATTAAAAAACATAAATCAAAATCGTCGATCTAGTTAAAAAGTTTAGTCTCTATAGAAGATAATATGTCTCTAAATATCTTGATATACAACAAAATACACATTTTATTTTTCAGTCTCTTTATTATGATTATCATTTCACGGAAGATGTCTTTATTTTAAAAGTCAGCAATTTTGATATTTCAATTAGATTTTTTAATTTTAAAATAATAATTTAATTTATTTTTAATGACGTAACATACAATTATATGATATAAAACTACCTAAATGTATAAATTATTCATATGTCATTGATTGAATTAAAAATTTATAGTTGAAAACTAAATTTTTACAATATTTTATTTCAATTTCAGAAGTGTTAAGCATTTAAATCTTCAAATGTGTTAGGCCAACCTTAATTGAATATAGTCGTAGAGTTTTACAAACATTATCGAGGGAACAATCATAAGCCATATTATATATATGTTAATTGGTGAAACAACTACTACATATATATGTTGGGTATTCAATTATGAGTGGTTAGTCCCACATTGACTAGGAATGGAGGCTGTATTGGATATATTAGGAGAATGACCCATACACCTAATGCCTTAAGGTTTTGGGTTGAGATGTGGTGTATAAGTCTCTCATTAATCCTTGTATAGCCTATTTCAAATGTTGTGCTCCCCCGGACTCCCCAACAAGTGGTATCAGAGTCTGGTTTGGCTTGGTGGGGGAGCAATAAAGAGATTGTTGGGTATTCAATTATGAGTGGTTAGTCCTAATTATATTGAATATATAAAAAGAATGACCCATACACCTAAATACCTTAAGGTTTTGGGTTGAGATGTGGTGTTTAAGTCTATTATTAATCATTGTTTAGCCCATTCTGAATGTTGTGCTCCTCCGGACTCCCCAACAATATATACAAAATACATGACTAGGATCTTGGTCAAGGTGGGATATGTCAAATGTGAATACCATTGAAGCAACAAACATAACACTTGGTTAAGAAATCCAATTATAAGTTAAATACTTCGGCGTAGAACAATGAAATAAAAATTTGGGATAACCCTTCTTGATTCGATGAATTTGGATTTGAATAGTAATTGATTGATCAAAATAATTCATTAATCAATTTAAAATCCATTAGAAGTTCTTAAAAACAATTTATCAATTATCCTTGTTTCACTTTATGGATATCTATCAATCTATTTAATTACTTTTTTAGTATATGATTAAAGTGTTATAATGTATTGCAACTGATGTTTTGCATCATGATAGATTGTCCAAGTAGTTTGGGTTTCATATTGAAATTGATTGAGCACCTAACAAAAATGGAGCAACGTCAAAAAGAGAAACATGCACAAAGAGGATACTTTGGAAGACGAGGAGAAGAGAGAAAGAGCTTACATGACATGACAGACATAGGAGCTGCAGCGGAGAGAGACTTACGAAGTTGCACATGAATTGCCACAAATTTAAGACGAGGGCAGTTTTATTGCAACCGTCGCAAACTATATGTGGCAAATTTTAAATTTTCTTGTAGTGTAGTATTATTAAACATAAATACTAATTTTTCAATCTCTTAATTCTTCATGTCTTCTCTTAATTAAGTTTTTTATATGATCAATCGAATAATTAATTTATAGAAAAGAATCTTACATTGAATGATCAATCTTTTTTTAATTGTGTTTTTAGAGGAGGAATTAATAGTTAGAAGGACAATAAATTTCATATTAAACTAAGATTTGATGTATTAAAATCACAAATAAAACCATGATCTTAAGTTTTCTCTCGATTGAATTACTTTTACATTGTTACTATAAATTTAATTCTTGTGTTTTCGCTACGATGAACAAACCATAAATTTTTGATAATCTAAATAATATAAAATTTTGATTAGTTGAATAATTGTTAAATTAGGCTATCTTTTTATGATGATTTTAAATATTATTACATAACAAGCTCGTACACTTTTGGACAAAAGACTATGAAAACGTTTATGATCAAATTCCGAAAGAACACGTGAGCAATGACTGTTGGGATACGCATGGTGTAAAAATCGAACTTCATTGGATCACCTTAATAGTTTGATTTAGTTATTAAAAATCACTTTGAAATTAAGTTCAGTGCAATTTTGAACTGGTTTAAACTAATTTATAAATATAAAATAAGTTTAATATTTTGAATAAATTTTTAGTTAAAATTGATTTCAAAATAGTTATTAAAAAAAATTAAAATTCTTTTGATAAAAAATATCAATATTTTTTGAGATAAATAAATGTAAAAAATTTTCTTATAAACTTTTTTTTCGAAAAAATAATTTCAAAATTCTTTTGGCAAAAATTTATTACAGAAAAATAGATATAAAAATTTCCCAATAAAAAAAATTGAAGTAAAAAATTTCAATTTTTTCAAATCAAAAAAATTTCAGAAAAAGAAATGTTTCAATTTTTCTCAAAAAATATTTCAAAAAAAAATTATTTAACTTCTTTTTTTATTTTTTTCAAAAAAATAAATTTTAAAAGTTTTATAAGAAAGAAAATCTTACTTGAAGTTAAACTTTTTTTAAATTGTTAAACTGAATTTTGAATTAAATTTAATTCATTAAATTATTTAAATGTGTAGTACAATTCATAAACTATTTAAAAGATTTGATTTTTATGATGCAATACAATCTAATTTATTAATATGGTTCAATTAACTATATTTTCTCCCACCCATAAAAAGGACGCCACGGATTCTTCAAAGTCTTGTTCCAAAACAAGGTTTAAGCACTTGAGGTATTAGGATTGCACAATTTTGGACATGAGGGATACTAGTAGGAAGTGGTAACCTAAACAAGGATACTTGCATATGGTGTACATAAAAATCCCAACGTGGCAAGGAAAAAAAAAACCTCAGGTTTTGAAAATTCTAGCAATGCAAATGTCCCCGCTCATTATTTAATTTTTTTGTTACTATTGTAATTATATTTTTATTATTATTATTATTATTATTATTATTATTATTATTTATTGTTATTATTATAATGTGTAATTCAACACAATAGACAAAACTAAAGTAAGTATATAAAATATTAAAATGGTAAATAATAAAATGTAATCTTAAAAGGAAATTTAGTATTTTTTTACCGAACTTTAAAATAAATAATATATAATTGTGCATCATTAAAGTAAATTAAATATTTATGTGTTTTATTTATTATATTTCTTTTACAATCAATTATATATATACATACACAAATATTTCAAATTTACTTATCGATTTAAAGAGGATCATTGAAGAAAAGAAAGAACAATGATCAATACACAGTTTATTATGGTAAGTTTGATGGTAGTTCTTCTATTCTCAATAGGTATATAGACAATTTATATAGTAGAATTTGAATTTTTTATATATTGTTTTTTTAATGCATATTGATTATTTAGTACACTAATACTACTCTTTTCAATATGTTCAACACATTTGATACTTAAATTCGAGAAATGTTTTTCTCCATGTTCCCAAACACCTAATTGCATGTCCTTCTGCACTGGCAAGGGATATATCAAGGAGATTGTAATCCAGATGTTTCTAATCCTAATCTTATAATGTGTTGTTGTTACAATTTTAATGGTCATAAACTTGTAAATTAGACTTTTTCTTCTAGCTTGAAGAAAATATTATCTTTTATAAATATAAATAAGCTTTATTAGAAGTAATAAAACATAAAATATTATTATAAAATATGATCGAAAAACTATGAGATAACTAATAAATATAAATGTGTTATATTTGCATAAATGATACACAATATTTGGTCTTTGAGATGAGAAATAATTATCGTAAGTTTAAATTATAACTCTGACAAAAAAAACTTCGATTTAAATTTTAAAATAATAATTTCGTATTTAAAGTTACTCTAACAATCTTTAATGTTTGACGTTTGTTTTTGAAATTCCTCCTTTAAATATTTTTTTTCTCCTATTGATCCATTAAATATCAAAATATGCATGTATTGGTCCTATTTTCCATAATGTTGTTGTTATGCAAATTAAAGTTAAGAAAATGATATTTTTAATTTAGTTTTATTAAAAATTAAATTAAATGACTTTTGCACTAAAGTTATAATATTATAAAACACCATTATTTTAAAGACTTGTTTGTGTGGTAAAATCAAAAGTATCGTTGTATGTGTAGGATCATTTAGAATAACTTTCTTTTTGAATTGGACGAGTTATGAAACCCGAAATAACTCTCAAACCAAAAAAATACCAAACTAGAACTATCCAGACTAAATCGTTAAGCAAAAAGAATTTTCGCTCAGACATTGCACGGACATTTGCATGTTACTTTTATGGAGGAAGAATTTGTCCACCGTGGGCAAATATTTGTGTTAGTCACAATTATGAATTACATCTGGATTTATTTAAATTGAAAAATGTTTAAAATCAAATACATGTTTGATAGGGATGACAATAAAATTTGCACCTGCGGGTATTCATCTAAACTCGTTTAATTTGGACGGGAAAAATTCGCTTTAATTGAGTGCGGGTGCGGATTTTTCCCGACATTAAAATTCGGGGGCGGGAGCGGGTTCAGAGGTGGAGCTTAGTAAGGACATAGGGGGGCCGTGGCCACCCAAAAAAAAAAAACTTATAAGTGAAATGACTATAATGCCCCGATTAAAACTAAAAAATTACAACAATACCTAAACTTATTTCAATTTTCTCTTTCTTCCTCTCTCTTTCCAGCGGCGTTTCTCCAACTCCCTCTCTCTCTTTCCAGCAGAGTTTCTCCCTCTCCCTTTTGCTTACAAGTTACAACCTTCCTCTCCCCCTCCTCTAACGCACGACTGCCTTTGCCAGATTACGAATCACGAATCGCTCCTCTGCTTGTTGTGGGACTGCCGCCGCCTCTGCCTAACTGCCTCCGTGGCGGTGGTCGTTCGTCGCTCTCGCCTTTTTGTTCGCCTCTCTATTTAGTTAGTGCTGATTTTGGTTAGTTAGTTTTGATTTGAAATTTGAATTTCTATTTTGTTAAATTTGATTTTGTTAGTGTAGCTTTTTGCTTATGTTCTTCAGTTTCAGTTAGCATAAAATTTAAACCTTATTTTGTTGTTGTGGAGTTTGGAACTTTGATTTGGAGTTTGGAATTTTGATTTGGAGTTTCAATTAGATGTTAGTGCTTATTTTTGTTTAGAGTTTTTGTGTTGCACATAAGGTATTTGATTTTATGTTTATATAAAATGTTTGAATTTTTTGGTTGCACACAAGTTGTTTGATTTTATGTCATATAAAGTGTTTGAGGTTTTTTGTTGCTTAGAAGGTGTTTGAGTTTTGTTGCATTTTTATTTGAGATTTTTTTTGTCCATATAAAGTGTTTTAGTTTTTTTTTTTTTTTTGCATTTAAGATGTTTTATGTTTCTTAAATTAATTAATTTAGATAAGTTTGTGAGAATGAAGAAGAGTAAAAAAAATGGATTGATTTAGATAAGCGTTTTAGATTATATATAAGGTTCAGATATTTTGATGTTGGCCACTCCAAAATTATCGGTCAAGCTCCGCCACTGGGCGGGTTAGGGGGTGGTGATATTTACCCCGCACCCGCTCCCAAACCCGCCCCGCAAGTATTATTATTATAATTTTTAAATTTTATATATATATATATATAATATATATTTAATACTTTTTTAAATATAAAAAATTATAATTTTATCTCTATATAATATATTTTTTAATTTTATTATTATTTAATAGTTATTATTTTATTATAATAAATATAATTTTTAATTTATAATTTTATATATATGAGTGAGTGCGAGTGAAAACCGAGACCCGTAGCGGACGGAAATGGGTGTCTAAATTTTATACCTGCTATAAAATAGAGACGAGTACGGATTTTCCCCGATAAGTCGGTGCGGTATGGAGGAGGCGAAATCTGCCCCGCCCCATTGTCATGCCCTACCGTTTGACATTATGGGAGAGAAAATATAGAGATAATAATAAGATAAATATAATATAATGGTGATGATGAAAACAAAATTAAACAATATTAGACCTTAAATTATGACAAATAATAAACAACAAATAAATATTAGCATTTAATAAAACAAGATAGAATTAGAAAATTCCAAAACATATAGAATTTGGCTAAGGCGTGCAAAAGAATTAAACTTAAGAGTATTTCGCCATCATAGATAAATTAGTCGGTTAAATGATTCTCATAAGTAATACTTAAAACTTTCTAGGATACAATAATTATTTTTATCCAACGCTGCATGTAAATAGAAAAGATAAATGAATGGTTATTACAAACACAAACACCCAATATTTTTTTTTTAAAGATATATGATGATTACTTTTTTTTTTCTTATCTTAAAAGCGAGGAACCATTATGTGTAAATTTTTTGTAGGTATTTATACATTTTAACTATAAAAAAAATTAATAAAAATTAGTGCTCTCCTTTTCTACGGCCAAAACTCACCCAGATATGGTTATAGCCTGGCAGGTCCACATTGTTAATAATGAAAAGAGGAATAAGATAGACAACTAAGAGACAACCACTCTAGGGTTTCATAGCATAGAATGAACAAAACTATAGTTAATAGCGTTACAATGAGTATATATACAAAAGAATAGAAATGTCTAAAGTACCCTTATTACTAATATATAATAATAATATTATCTAACATCTCCCCTCAAACTCACGATGCATTAACATTGAGCATCGAGAGTTTGTCAACTTAAAAACGAAAACGTTTAATGGAATGCATCTTTGTGAACAAATCAACAATCTGTAAAGAAGAAGGGCAAACGCTAGAGTAACGGTTCCATGCTAAAGATGATGACAAGTAAAGTCACAATCAATCTCAATGTGTTTGGTGCGTTCATGAAAGACCAAGTTGGGGGCAATTTGAATAGCACTGTTGTTATCGCAGTGCATCGGAGTTGGCTCAAAAAGAGAGATACCTATATCAGACAAAAGCCAACACAACCAAATTATTTCAGCGGTAGTGGATGCCATAACACGATACTCAGTTTCTGTAGAGGAGCGAGAGACAATGTCTTGTTTCTTACTCTTCCAAGAAATAAGAGAGTCTCCAAGAAAGATACAAAATCTTGTGGTGGATTTACGATATGTGGTGTCACCAACCCAATCAGCATCAGAATAAGCTCGTAACTCTAATGAGGATGACGATGGAAATAGAAGGCTTTGAAATTGAGTTCCTCGAAGATAACGAAGAATACGAACAATTGTTGCCCAATGTACTGTAGTGGGAGAGACAACAAGCAGACTAACAACATAAGCAATATCAGGTATGATAATCGTAAGATACACTAAACTACCAACCAAAGTACGATACAATGTAGAATCTGGTAAAGGAAGACCATCCGAGGGAACATATTTCACATTCAACTCAATAAGAGTATCTGCTGCTCTAGTATTAGAAAGACGAGCTTGGTTAAGAATGTTGACAATGTACTTGGATTGAGAAAGAAGGTAGCCTCTAGGAGAGTAGGCAACTTCAATCTCCAAGAAACAGCGAAGAGTTCCCAAGTCCTTCATCTTAAACTGTTTGGCTAATTGCAATTTCAACTCATTGATTCCACTAACATCATCACCTATAATAATCATATCATCAACATATAGAGAAAGTATAATGCAACCATAAGTGATAGACCTTATAAACAATGCAGAATCATGTTCACTAGAGCGGAAACCAAGAGAAGTGATCACAATAGAGAACTTTTCAAACCAAGGTCGAGGAGCCTGTTTAAGACCACATAGAGCCTTTTTTTAACTTACATACTTCCACTTGATTATGAGAAACTCCTTGTGGGGGGACCATATAGACGCCTTCATGAAGCTCACCATTTAAAAAAGTATTTTTGACATCCATTTGGGAAATATGCCTTTGACGAACAGATGCAACTGCAATAAGAGTACGAATAGTGGTCATCTTGGCTACAAGAGCAAAAGTTTCTTCATAATCCATACCATATTGTTGAGAGAAACCCTTAGCAACAAGACGTGCTTTGTAGCGCTCAATTGACCCATCAAACTTAGTTTTGATCTTTTATACCCAACGAGACCCAATAACACATTTTCCAGGAGGAAGATGTACTAATTCCCAAGTATTGGTTTTGAGCAATGCAGATAATTTTTCTATCATAGCCTGCTGCCAAAGAGGATCAAGAACGACCTCTTTATAGGAAGAGGGCTCAGAAAAACTGTGAATAGAGGTTAAGAAAGAAACAAACGAAGTTGAGTAAGTGGAATAGACAAAATGAGGTAAATGAGTAGACTTACGTTGACGAGATGGGTAACGAGGAGGATCAACAATCGCAGAAGGTGGTTGGACAGCCGGGGGGACAAGAGGGATGTCATCATGTGGAGTATTAATATTTGTCCTACAATTCTCAACATTATAATCACTAGAAGCATAATCATTAGGACCAAATGGATCAATATGGGGATTGGTTCAGAACTCTTAGTAATATGATAATCAGAGGATATAGAGTAAAAAGGGATACACTCAAGAAAAATAACATTACGAGATACATAAAGTTTTCTTGCATGAGAATCATAACAACGATAACCCTTTTGACCCTCCCCATAAACAAGAAAAACACACATGGCTGAACGAGAAGACAACTTACTGCGCTCTACTTGAGGGCGAAGAACAAAACAAGTAGAACCAAAAACTTTCAAAGAATAGTAATCAGGGGTAGAAGCATACAATTTTTCAAAGGGAGACAAACTTGATATGATAGATGATGGAATTCTATTAATAGCATAAACAACAGTAAGAACTACTTCTCCCCAAAATTCACTAGGAACTGAAGGGGACAACAAAAGGGAACGAGCAGTCTCTATAATATGACAGTATTTCCTTTCAACAACTCCATTTTGTTGAGGAGTACCTGTACAAGATGTTTGGTGGAGGGTGCCATCATAAGAAAGTAATTCAAAAAATTTATTAGAGGTATATTCACCACCTAAATCACAACAAAAACACTTTATAACAGAATTATGTTGATTTTTGACCATTGCACGAAACATATGATAAATGTCAAAAAATTCAGACCGGTTTTTCATAAGATAAACCCAGCAATAACGAGTGTAATCATCAATAAACGAAACATAATATCTAGATCCACCTTTGGTGAGAACTAGTGAGGCACCCCAAACATCAGAGTGAACTAAATCAAAAGACGCGTGTGAAACGGAAACACTTTTACTAAACGGTAAAGCTAGAAGTTTAGCAAGTTTACAGCCACAACAATTTGAGAGATCACAGGTTTGCAACTTTCTTAAGGCTCCAGTAGAAGCCAAATATTTTAATCTAGAAGCAGAAACATGTCCAAGATGGGAATGCCATAAATAAAAACTAGAAGATAAGGAATTCAAGCGAAAATTAGATAATAAGTCAGTAATAGTTGCTGAGGTTGCAGTATCTGGGAGTCGCATGTCATCCAAAACATAAAGTCCCCCTTGTTTATGACATGTCCCAATCAGCCTTCCAGAATGTGGATCCTTCACACAACAAGAAGTGGAAGAAAACATAACCGAATAACCGAGATCACATATTTGACTAACAAAAGCAAGGCTCAAAGTAAGATTAGGAATATAATGAACATCAAAAAGAGACATGTTTGGTGTGGAGATAGAACCAACACCTGCTAGTGGCATAGGAGGGACATCAGTAGTCATAACTGACACAGACAAGACAGGTTTCACAGACACAAAAGATTTATTATCGTATGTCATATGATGAGATTCTCCCGAATCAAGAATCCATATGGAAGGAGATATACCTGACATACCAGAGGAGTTCAAATAATTAGAAGAGGTGGCAGACATGGTATGTGATTGAGTGGCAAAAAGTTTTTGAAGCTGTTCTACAATATCAGATATTTGGGAAGCAGTCTCAGATGAGTATACAAAATCAGAACTAGAGACAATGGTAGGAGGAGCAGAAGCAACAACATTGGACGATGGTCCACTAAAATTCTTCTTATGTGCTCTCCCCAATTTCAGACAATGTTCTTTCCAATGTGCTTGAAGAAAATCATCCTTAGCACCAGCAATAACAAATAATGACAGAAAAATACGACAAACACAATCACTGAGACAAAATAAATTATGGATAATCTAGTGGTGTGTGAGCATGATTTCACCCCCTACAGATGTTGTTACACTGATCCGACCGTTGAAGACATGAATGTTGTGAACCTGTTGTCCAAAAATTAGCCTGATCCAACGGTTAACGAATGTGCAACCGATGTTATTGTAAGATTGATTTAACAAAATCGGGAATAGGGTTACTCTTCTCTTTTCTCTTTTGATGGTTGTCTTTCCTATCAAAATAGTCTCTCTCTTCTTTATAGTAGATCTCAAAATCAACCAAAGCTCTTTTATACCATGTTAACAATGAAAGGAGGAAGAAGATAGACAACCAAGAGACAACCACTCTAGGGTTTCATAACATAGAATGAACAAAACTATAGTTAATAGGGTTACAATGAGTATATATACAAAAGAATAGAAATGTCTAAAATACCCTTATTACTATTATCTAACACACATGAGGTAGGGTACAAATTTTCTAAATTCATTAAAAATTACTATACTGATATCAAAATAAAAATATGAATATTATAATTACAAATATATATATAGGTATCAAATTTCAGTAATTATATTTATCGTTTACTTAAACTGTTAAATTTAAAATTTTGCATTTATATATATTATTTTTGACAATTTGTAAATTATAGTATATATCATTTGATAATTGGAGAATAAATACCTTCAATACTACATAATTAGTGACAGCTATAATCTGTATAGAAACAATAGAAACAGAAAATTAGAGATAAACTAAAATGATATACATTAAATATTAAAATGTAATATGTTTAAGTATCTTTTAAGTATTTATTTATGTCTATTTTTGTAGTTTTTATGCAACATTATGAGGTACTTAAATAAATTGTTCCCTTTTGATTCTTAGATTAATTAGGTATGCATGTTTTTCATTTATTCACTAACTAGATATTTTGCGTAGTTTTGTGTTAATTTTTTTATTCCGCGAAACAGGTTGATCGTTTAAGCAGAACAGTTGAACTAAAGTTTAGAAGTTATTATTACATTGTCTAATGATAAAATGATTACAAATTGCAAATATTATTTTATTACTATTATATATGAGTTAATTTGTTTAATAGCTCATTAACAACGATAAATTACACTGATCTAATCGTTCATTATGTTAGAATCAATTTTTTTAAGAACTATGACCTTTACTTGTTTCGATGATAACAAAATTATTTTGTGGGAACAATTTAAAGCACAAATATTTTGTTTAAGTGTGCAGATCAAATTATTGTATAAATCTTTGTACTGCATCCTCTGATGTTTGATCTTAGTTAAAGAAACATCAAGACTCTACTCTGATTTTTGTATTCTAAGTCTAGTGAATGCACTCTAAAATGTACCTCGAGTGACACTATCTAATAAAAGAAATGCTTTCATTGCATATAATCGTGTGCCTTCATTAAAAAGTCATCGTTTTGATATAAAAGTCAACACTCAAGATAGTTAATGCTCTAATCAAAGTAATCGCTTTGAAGTAACAAGCTTTGAATAAAGTCAAAGCGATAAATAGTCAATGTTCTGAAGAAGACAAATTTGCGTGTCATCAACTTAACACCTTGAATATGTTCTTTGTCTGATGGTCTATTTGACATACTCTAATCACGATATCATCTATTCTTTTTGTTTCTATATCAAGATACGAATAATCTATTACAAGGACTATTTTGAGACAAGCTTTAATGGTGAATCATTCTCTAAAAGATTTAATACAAAAGATCACGATTCATGCTAATTTCTTGCAAAAGGACAACAGTCAAAAAATCTAAAGTTCTCATTAAAGTTGTCCAAAAATCTAAAGTTCTCAAAATATTTAAAGTTCTCAATAAAATCTAAATTCAACCATAGAACAACATACCACAATAAGAACAATACAGTCGTCTTATTGTTTTGTTTGTCTAGGTACTAAGAAACAATCTTTTGAGAATACAACTTTGTAAACACTCTCTAGTGAGAGTTTTTCAGAAATCCTTAAACCTTTCGTTTTTGTAACCTAGTCCAATAGTGATTGCATTCTCCAATTACTTGATTGTACTAAGTTAGAAGGCATTCAGTGAAAGTTTGATTTAGTTCTTGAATTAGTGAATTAAATCCTTGAGGTTGAAGACATTGGACATAGCTATTGTGTTGGTGGTATACAAGGATAATTTAGCTGCGTTGTTTTGTACTTTTGTTTATATTTTCTATTTTCATCACTTTGTTTTAATCTTGTTAAAAAATATATTTTTTTTATTTAAAACACAATTCAACCTCTCTTTCATGTGATAATCTTTCTACAAATGATTTACACAGTATATTAATGATCAAGCACACAATTTTATATAAATATGAAATTTGAAGTTATGTATCTAGTCATTGATACTTAGTTACATTTATTAAAAGCTTGTTATACGTTCATTTGAAATTATTTAATGAAATATCAAATAGTTTTAAAATTGTATAAAAATTTATGGAGTTGATCTATACAATAATAACTTTTGATTTGATGGTTTCATTGGTGAAAATTATTGTTGATATTGAGTAACTAAGCGGAGTAACTTATTTCAAAATTACTCTAGAAGATATTATTGTGTAGATCCTAAAATCTTACTTGGAGTTAGGTAAACTATTGATTTTATGACTTGGAAAAAAAAATTGGGTTGGTCATGAAAAGTAGAAAACTATTGAAGGAAAAAAAATACAAAAAAATATGTTATCTTGCTAAGTAGTAATTGGATGCTCCTTAAAACATAATTCATGTCAAAAAGTAAAATGATGCAATATTCCGTTAATTAGTAATTAGGTGATTCTTAAAACATCATTGATGTCAAAAAGAGCAGTGCACACCTAAAAAATTGTGAATTAAATCAGTTTTCTACTCTCTTGTACTTTGCATGCTGATAAGTTGTCAGAGTCATAGTCTTAATATAAATGAGAAATAGGTTTGTAAAACTCGAAGTAATAAGCATATTATCTCAAATTACATGCCATCACTTGTTGAAGCATTGCATGGACTGGTTATATATTTTTCAGTATTAAACCAGAGTTGTACCTCCAATTGTTAGGATAAGAGCGTTACATAGTAAATATTCATAGGGGTTTGATATTCGTCAAGATGGAGATTGTTGAGTATGGTTCATAGGTAGTATCAAGTTCGCAGTTTGACATCATTGATTATTGTACGATCAACTGAGGGGTGGGGGGGGGGGTGGGATAAATCTTCGTGGTATAGTTAAGAGGTATTGTTGTAATGTAAATATTATTATTAATATTTAAGCACAACTTGTACTTTATAAACCCAAATTCATCCATTTAATAAAAGGAAACTACAACTGTTTATAGTCGAAGATGTAGGTATCATCAGATGAACTTCGTTAGCAAACATGTTGAGTTCCACTTTGTGATTTAGGACTTTATTCTTTTAAGATATTGTTACTTTTGTAGCAATCAAAATCATATGACAAGTAACTTTGGTGTAAAATTCAAGATAGCACGGTTTGATGAAATGTGAAACTTTGCATAATGGAGAAACCAACAAACATGGAAGAAGTCGATTGGAAATAGATGAATGATATTTCTATTATAATCAAGTTAATTTGAAGAACTACAAATCTTACTTGTTGTGATGATAACAAAATTATTTTATGGGAACAATTTAAATCACTAATGTTATGTTTGAGTGTGTAACTCCCATATTAGGTTTATTTTAAATGACTTTACGTTGTTTCGTCTGATAATTTGACTAAGTTAAAGGAACACAAAGACTTCACTCTGATTTTCATATTCTAAGTCTGGTGAACCAACTTCGGAAACGCGCCATTGATGACTCTATTTAATACAAGTAATGTTATGATTAATTTGACTTTGATGTCTACAACACGAATTTGATCACCCTTATTATCAAAAACAAGTGATTTTATGCCTCTGACAAATGTGACAAGCAAGTGATTGTTTGTCTTTGATAATCGCACCAACCATCTAATCTTCTGTCTATGTCTAAAAGTCAACACTCTGACAAAACAATCAACATTTTAGATAGTCAATGCTCTGATGAAAAATCAACTTTATAAAAGACAATATTCTGAAGAAGTGAAATTTATGCATCCTCTACTCAACACTTGAAATCTGTTATTTGTCTATAGGTTTATGTGATATACTTTGATCATGATATCAACAAATCTCTTTGTCTCCATATCAAGATAAGGAGAATCTATTACAAGGACTATTTCTGGATAAGGTTTATTGGCAAATCAGTCTCTGAAGATTTTATACAGAACCTCATTATACATGTTGATTTCTTGAAATCAACACAATTGATAGAAATCCTAAAGTTATCTCTAAAAGGACTTGGAATTCTCATTGAATTCACTTTTGCTATTTATCATTTATTTTGAATAAGCACAATACAACATTGTAAACACCTTTTTGTTAAAGTATTTGGAAAACCCTTTAACTTATTCTTTTTTTAACCTTGCCTAGTAGTAGTTGCATTCCCCAACAACTTGACATTACTAAGCTAAATGATTGAAAATACTTGAAAACAATCAATTTGACTAGTAGGTGTTCAATGGAAATTTTATTTAGTTGGTGAATTATTGGATTAAATCCTTTAGATTAAAGGGATTGGACGTAGCTATTGTGTAGGTGGTGAATAAGAATAAATTGGTAGTATTGGTATGTGTTTCTGTTTTATCTCCTCCTTTTTCATCACTTTGTTTTAATCTTGTTAAAATATTTTTAAAATAATACACAATTGCAACCCCCTTTCTTGTGTTTCTTGTTCTACAATTGGCATCATAACTCAATCTCAAAGTTGAGAACTTAATCATGTTTTAGTAAATTTATTATTATGACAAACTCCAAGGATAAATTTACAAGTGGAGAAAAATTCAAGTATTGGAAACAACCCTTCTCTATGGGATTCGAGTATGTTAACAACCCTTCTCTGTATAATGGAGAAAGATTCGAGTATTGGAAACATTAGCTTAGAAGTTTCAACATCTCACAAGATCTTGAACTGTGACATAATTAAAGATGAATATGAGGCTCACAAAGACGGTGCTGGTGTTGAGATATCCAGAAATGATCTCAATGCTGATAAAAAGAAACAATACGAGATGCACCATAAAGTTAGAATTTTTATGATAAATGTTCTCACCTTTAAAAAGTTTGAAATATGTAGCCACAAATAAACAACAAAGAGTATCCTTGATTCTCTAGTTCTCAACTATGATGGAAATAAGCAGGTACACAAAGCTAAAGCAAATCTACTTGTTAGGACGTATGAACTCTTATAGATGGAAGAAGACGAAGAAATTGAGAAATTGTTTCTAGATTCCAAACTCTTGTTATGATGATAATAAAATCATTTTGCGGAAACAATTTAAAGTAGTAACAATCTAATTAAGTGTGCATTTCTCATATCAAGTGGATTTTGTATGATCTTAGATTGTATCCTCTAATGATTGGGCTAAGACAAACGAACACCAAGACTTTGCTTCTAATTTTTTATTTTGAGTATGCTCAACACGCTCTGAAACATGTCTCATTTAATTATGGCAAACACAAGTTATGCTTCGATTCATCGGATGATTGAAAAAAGCATATGATCGTGTTCCTCTAATAACCTTGACAAACAAATGATTTTCTTCCTCTAGTTAATTATGTATTCTCTGATGAAAGTGAATGCACTAATAAAAGTCAATGCTCAAAATAAGACAAATATTTTATGCATTCTCTAATAAACACCATGATTCTGTTATTTTTCTAAAGGTCTATGAGACATGTTCTGATCATCGTAACCTCTACTCGTTCTTTCTTCACAATAAAAGAACTTGTCATATGCAAAAAAACATGGAATGCCAAAACACATTTCAAAACTAACAAACCAAGATCTAACTAAATGCGGGTACCTAAGAATAAAACAACTTATCTTGAAGATATACTTAGCAACATATTTAAAAACACCATTAATTGTACATGGAAAATGGATGCTCACGATCTGACACTCAAGAATGGAGGATTCATAGGTTTTTGAGTTGATTATAAGGGTAAGATCATTAGGTCCAACACAATAGGTAATGGTTTTGTTCCCTTTATTAAAAATGTTTTACTTGTAAAAGGATTACTGCATAACCTACTAAGAATACGTCAATTAAGCTATAGTGGTTATGATGTTGTCTTCAATCAAAATTCATGTAAGGCAATAAGTCAAACAAATGGATCCATACTATTTATTGTACAAAGGAAAAACAATATTTACAAAATAAATGTATCCGATATTGAAAAACGAGAAGTAATATGGCTTATGTTTGTGAATGAAGAACAACCAATTTAGCACAAAGGATTAGGACATGCCATTTTGAGGTTAATCTCAAAGTTGAAAAGACTTGATTTAGTCAGAGGCATGCCAAAACAGAAATACGAATAAGATGTTCTCTGTGAGACATTCCAAAAAAGGGAAACACATAAAAACATTTTTTTTCTTTAAAAATGTTGTTTCCACTTCTAAACCACTTGAACTTTTACATCTTTATTTATTAGACTCTGTAAATATTGCATATGTTAGTGGTAAAAAGTATGCACTTTTTATTGGTGATGATTATTCAAAATAGACATAGGTAAAGTTTTCACAATCTTCTACAAAAAAGTGAATAATGAAAAAGGTTTTTGTATTGCAATAGTTTGTAACGATCATTTGGGTGAATTTGAAAATAAGATTTTCATAAACTTATGTGAAGAGAATGAAATTTTACATAACCTTTCGTCTCCTTGAACTCCTCAACCAAAAAGTGTTGCAGAAAGAAAAAATAGATCTCTTCAAGGAAGGGCACGCACCATAATTCACAAAATGAATGTTGTCAAACACTTTTGGGCAGAAACACTTAAAATTGCATGTTATATTCATAATAGAATCTATATCTGGCTTATTCTTAATGATACTTCTTATAAACTGTGGAAAGGAAAGAAAAAAAAACCAACATTTCTTACTTTCATCAATTTGGTTGCATAAGTTATATTTTGAATACCAAATAGAATCTTTGCAAATTTGATTCATTGTCTCAAAAGTGTTCCTTATTGGGATACATTAAAAGGTCTAAAGCCTATAGAATACTCAACAAACAAACAATAATTTTTTAGGAATCAATTCATGTCAAGTTTGGTGACAAAAAGCTGGACAATAAAAATTCAAAGCTAACATAAATTGATTCCTCAAAAATCAGTGTTTCTTTTGCAGATCTACATATATAAGAGGAACAACATATATCAGAGGAACCAACAAAAACAACATTCAATGAATCACTAGATGTGCCTAATAACTCAAGAGTAAACAATAATGAACCTCCCACAAATGAAGATCATTAAGAATCCAAACTTAGATTGAAATATGAATCTTCTCATCCAAACGATCTAATCATAGGAAATCAAATAATCATTCGAAAACCATATCAATTTTTATAGAAACATCTATGTTTGGAATACTATCTGAAATCAAACCTCCAACTATAAACGAAGTCATTTCAGATAATTGATGGATAATAGATATGAAAGAAGAGTTAAATCAATTCAAAAGAAATGACGTATTGGATCTTGTCCCCAAAACTAAAGAAAAGAGGTCAGTTGGAACCAAGTGGGGTTTTAGAAACAAGCTGAATGAGAAAGGTGAAGTGATTAGAAATAAATCTAGACTTGTAGCTCAAGGATATAATCAACATCAAGGTGTTGATTACATTGAAATATTTGCCTTTGTGGCAAGGTTAGAGGCTATCAAAATTTTACTTTCATTTGTAGTTTTTAAGAAAATCATTTTATATCAAATGGATGTAGAAACTTCTTTTTGAAATGGTTACACAAATGAAGAAGTGTATGTGAATCAACCTAATGGATTTGAAGATAATGAATGTCTAGACTATGCTTTCAAATTAAATAAATTTTTGTATGATCTAAAACAGGCTCCAATAGCTTGGTATGATAGACTAAACTTTATTACAAAAAAATTATTTTGAACGAGGTTAGGTTGACACTACTTCATTTAGAAAATCATTTAAGAATGACCTTCTCATTATTCAAATCTATGTTGATGATATCATTTTTGGTTCTATTAACGGCATGCTCTGCCAAGAGATTTCTAAGTTAACGCAGAATAAATTTTATATGTGCATGATGGGAGAATTAAAATACTTTCTTAGATTTCAAATTCAAGAAAACCCAAAAGGTGAACTCATTCATCAACCCAAATACACATGAGAGTTGCTTAAGAAATTTAAAATGGATGTATGTAAGTCTATGTCTACACTTATGCATCCAACTTGTACTCTTGATAAGGGTGAGTCAGGTAAAAAGGTAGATCACAAGGTATACAGAGGAATAATTAATTATATCATCTACTTAATTACCTCTAGACTTGATATTATGTTTAGTGTGTGTGTTAGTTTCAGATTTCAGTCTCACCCTAAAGAATCCCACATAATAGATGTTAAGAGGATCTTTAGATACTGAAAGGTAATATTAATATTGGTATGTATTATAAGTCATCCTCTAAGTTTAGGTTAAAAGGTTTCCTTGATTCTGACTTTGTTGAAGACAAGCTAGAAAGGAAACATTCCTTTGTGAGAATCTAATCTCCTAGTCAAGCAAAAGACAAAGGACTATTGTTTTATCAACAACAAAAAGTATAATATACTTTAGCAGTAGGTTGTAACACTTAACTTTTGTGGATGAAGTATTAACTAGAAGATTTCAAAAACAATGAGTAGCATTCATATCTTTTGTGATAGTACTCCAACTATATTTGTAATCAAATGTATTATTTTACATTCAAGGGCAAAATATATAGAGGTTAAACATCATTTTTATAAGTGATTTTGTCTATAAGAGTATTTTAGACATTGAATTTATTTACATTGATCATCAACGAACTGACTTATTCAATTTTATAAAGAAAAATTAAAATATTCTGTTTATAAAAGAATGATGTTGAAGTCTTTAATTTCTTGTCCCTTGTAAAACAAAGTAAATAGTTAAATGCATATATATGATATGTCTATGATGAAATTGAATTGTCAATCTAAATTCAATTAATCTAAGTGAAAAATATAGTTAATCTAACAATAGAGCCCTAAAACTCTGTTTGAATATTTTAAAACAAGTGAAATTAAACGAAATAGAACTATTATTTGGATAGTGGATGAAAATGAATAAATAATACATTTTTTCACATATTTTAACCTTATTTATTCAACCTTTTTTTAATTGATATTTTTATTCTTATTACAGTTATTATTTAAAACTTAAACATATCTTCTTTTGATTAATTTAAACATATCTTTTATCAAACTTAAAATGGTTAACATTTTATTACGTATATATAATTCAATTCAATTTATTTTCTATAGTAGTACATTTTTAGGAAACATTTAAAAATGTTTGTATGGAGGTTTTTCGTACGAAGTAGGGTGTTTACGGGTTGAGTTGACTTTGGTCAGATTTATTATGCAAATAGATCAAATTTATTTGTGTTAAATTGAACTCTTAACGTGTGATTTTTATATCTAACCCAACCAAATCAATCCGATTATAAAATGGTTGGTTTCAGGGGTCTTAAATATAACATTTTCTTTTTCTAAAAAAATGCAATTAATTTAAATGCTAAAACATCTCAAAATTCATAAAATTATAGCTTACATACTATTCAATACTTAATAGATATCTGCTAACACAACAAAACATTTAAATTAATGACAAATACTCAAATAAAAATCAATAACTAAATTATAAATTTACATTAAAAATAGAAACAATAAATTAAAATGTATGTCATGTGAATGAGTTGGATTCACATGTCCGCTTATTCAAAATAACAAATCTACAACTCCAACTGAATATAATTGGATTGATTCGGGTTAGACCCAAACTTGAATGAATTGAGTCAAAAGATATATTTAATTTATTTGAGTGGTTGAATTTATAGATTCACTTATACCCATGAACATTCCTACTCTTGAGGGCTTCTGCAACCTCTTTTTGTTGTTTTTTCCTTCCTTTATCTTGATTAATTTTAATTTTTTTTATTGTTGTTTTATTTTGATTGATTACTCTCTGGAATCCCTTTAGTTCTATTTGGTTTCGTTGCTAATATAATTTTGTAATTAAAGAAAAAATTAAAAATGTGCGCATAAGCCGTTTAAGTATAGTTGGAATTTAACAAAAAGTTATTTAAAATAAACAAAAGTTAGGTAAGTCAAGTAAGATGTGTATCAACTTGTCAATTTCTTACACATTCAATTTTTACTATAATTTCTTATTGATTAATTTATAATTATGAGCAATATGAACTTGTGTCGGTCGTGGTATAGTTGTTTTATACATGGCCCAGCCAAAGCAAGTGAGGCTAGGGCTTTATACATATAATCTTTGAGTTCAAAATTAGACCTCCAAATGTAATTAGAGAATTGCTTATTCCTTAGTAGTTTGCTAAACTCCCAAAAAAATCAAAAATACCTCTTAATGAATCTTACGATTCGATTTGATTTTATTTATTGTTCACAGAAAGTCTTCATCTTTTTTTATATTATTTAAATAATTTTTTTCTTCTCTGCTACATTAAATCTGTTTGTTAATTATTAACTCCCAAAAGTCATTGTTATTATAAAAATGTATATAATTTTAAAATCTAAACATTTTTCAAGTACTAAAAATTAAAAATTAGAAAATAAACTTAAGATACAAATTCAAAAATCAAACTTTTTTAACAAAAAGAATGAATAAATAATAATGGAAGTTTGAACTAAAATAGAAAAAGAATTGGCACCTATTTCCTTGTCTTAATCTCTTCCTCTCTCTCTTTATTTATTTTATATTTTCTTGTGTTCATCTCTTCCTCTCTCTTTTTTTCTATCTTTTTTCGTTTTTTTTTTCTTTTCTCTCTCTCCCTCTCATTCTCACGGGCCTACTCACTCCTTTCATTTCTACTTCTATTTAGCTGTCTTTTTATATTTTTTTTCTTTTCTTTTTAAATTACATACAAAAATTAAATTTTTGACTCCAAATCTATTTGTTTTCTTTTACCTTCAAGCCTCCAACATTATTTTTGTAAGTAAGTCCAACTCTTTTATATATTATATTTAATCAAATTTTTAATAAATGTTAAAAATTTTTAAAAATAAATCTTTTATTAAAGAATAAATGGATGGGATATTTGTTTGATCTTTGAGTTTGAGTTTGAGTTGTTAGTACAATTTCTTTGTTCTAACACTAGTTTTTATAAATAAATAATTCTAAAATCTATTTGTAAATTTGATAAATTGGATATAACGTTATTTTTGTCTTTGAGTTGTTAAAATATAAATTATACAACTTAATAGTTTTAAAGCACATTTTATAACCAAAATAATAAAACTATTCTTAAATAGATTAAAAATTTATTTTCTTTCGTCAAAATAATTTTTTTTTATCAACAACAAAATACATATTCTTTAAAAAGATCCAGCACATCTACATTTTGCACCTAAAAACTACGTAAATTTGATTTATCCGTCACACCTAAAGAGACGTAGGAGCAAAATAGTACTCTTGTCAATCACAAAAATAATAATAAAATAAAAAATTCTCTCTCTATTTTGAGTACTCTTTTATTTCAATATCACATTTATATTAAAAAAAATATTTACATTTAACTAATATGGATAAATAAATATTTTAACGTTAACATAAATTTTTGCGCAAGTAATTATAAGTAACTGTTTTTTAACAGATGTCGTAGAGTACTAATACTTTCTCTATGCATAATCGACTCCTCAACCTTAAATATGATTTTAAAGACTATTTTCTATTTTTAAGGGTTACCCAATATTTTCCATATTTAAATAAACTTTGATAGCGACTCCTTTGAATTTGACCTAAAACTCAAAATTTTAGGCTGCGACAGCTGGTGACTCTACTAGGTATACTTTCGTAAGTCAAGGTGAATATTAATAATTGTGTTAAATGGTTAACTTCGTCTACATTTATTTATCCTACACTATCATTAATTATATGAATTTCTGATTAGTTATATTTTTGTTATTTTATATTGTGATTTTACTTAAATTTATATTCGAATATCATTTATTATTTTGTATATATATGTTTATTATTTAGTAGCATTTTTCATATTAGGCTTCCCTTCACAACTATATTGTCACTTTTACACACACTTATGAGTGTGAATCTATACTTGAGTTTGAGTGAAGCTTAAGGAGTTTGACGTTGCATAGTATTAGCCTTCTGGATGTACATCTTATTTGATTAACATAAAAATCTTACATACAATTTGATCTTTTTCTGATGGTATTGTCACTCTAAATAGTTTACCTATTGTTGTTGACAATATTCTGAAATAGGATAACTGGCTCTATGAAACACTTTTAGAACAACAGAGTCACTTGTTAAGAACTTCACTAAATAAAAGAGTCATATATATATATATATATATATATATATATATTCAAAACAATAATTATATGTAGTTATATTTATATCTTATGGCAATTTAATTTTTTGGTCTTTCTCTGACTAAAAAATAAAACATAATGGTATCTTGCATTCATTTTTCAGGTTTGTTATGGAATCTTAAGTACCTTAGTCACGTGGTGAATTATGTTGAAAAATGGGATTGAAAAAAAATTACTTTTAAACTTTATGCAGACTGATTTTAAAAGTTTAGGAGGCATCAGTAACCAAATAAAAACCATATAACATGATAGTTTCTATAATAAATATGAGAATAGCATAAACCTTTTGATAGTTAATGAGCAAATAAAGGTTCTTACTACTTTAACCTAGTACTGGGATCCTCTTTTAAGATGTTTCATCTATCAAGACTTTTAATTGGCTCCAACATTGGAAGAATTCGCATAAATATTTGGTTATCCATTACAAGGAGGAAATTCATATCGATATACTGAGAACCTCCAAATTTGAGCACAATTGATGAAGTGTTATAAATTGGCAAAAGAAAGTTAGCTAGTAAAAAAGAGGAACAATGAGCTATTCATGGTTTTTCAAAAAAAAAAAAGATGATTTGACTCTCATTATCTATAGGATTGTTTTATTTCTAAACCTTGACAATTTTATAGATTTTACCTAAATCTATGTCTTCCTGACTTTTAACAAAATTGAAGAAAATTTAGTTCCCACAGTACTTGTTGACATATACTACTCTCTACATATGTGACATGAGAATATGGAGATAAATTTTTAGTTTTCTTTTTACTCTTGTATATTTGGCTCATGTCTCATATGTACAAGAAAGGGTAATAAGTTAGAGTTAAAAGTAATCGTGATTGGACTCAAAGTATAGCTAACCTTATTGGGGACACAATTTCATGGTATTATAGAGAACAAGAGCTGGAAGGAGTAATTTTTCAATTCAAAGATTTTCCAAATATATTTCTCATGGGAACCAAATGATGCATTAATTATAGTATAGCCAAATAGATTTTCCAAATATATTTCTCAAAGATTAATTATAGTATAGCCATACCTCTGTGGGAACTTGGCTATTCTATATTGACGAAACTGAGTCAGTAGCTTTAGCTTTGAACAATATAGGTATAGAAGATCCATATATGTTAGGAAGGATAAATCGAGTTTGGGAAAAATAATCAATAAAAAAGTTTGAGTACTCGAATGCAGAAGTTGTAGCGCAGAGGATATGGTTGTCTTTTGAGGAAACCATGGATTCACACTGTTGGAGCAATGACATCCACTTTGCATCAAAAGTTGAAGTTTATAATAGACAACAAGTTGATAATAATCTTTGGTAAGAAGGACATATTAGTAAGCATTTATCTTTTATGGACTACGCTGAAGCTACAGAGGAAGACATGAAGACCTCTTACCAAGCATTGGAAATTGCAAATGATGTCTTTGTGGGTGAAAAGTCTTGCATGAAGAAACCAAAATTATTTACTAAATCTTTTATGTAATTGTTGTTGTTTGTTGGCTAGACAATATTATCTTCTATGTATTTAGATTTGAGAAAAATAAAAAAAAGAAAAATATATTTTAATTTTTCTACTATTTTTGGAATATAAATATTATTATTTATTTAATATTAATTAAATAATAGAAAAGGCGGAGCTCTGACAGCCACCATTGCGAAGCTCCGATAATCCACTGTTGTTGTTGGGGAAACTCCAACAAGTTTTTCGATGGAGGCCGATATAACTCGACGATTTGCAGTGGTCTACAGTTGAGCTCTTTAAAATTCTATATAATAACTAGTGTTTTTTAAATTATAAAATAAATACTTTTTTTAAATTTATAAAAAGAGTTTTTTTAAAAACAATTATAATAATATTTATTAAAAGGTATCTATTTTATAATAAATAAATATAACCAATTAGATTTAGGTCAAAAAACATATGTCAGCCCCTTAGAAAACAAAAATATGTAATCAATTGGATTTGTAAAAATAGTCCCATGAATTGGAACTCATCTGTATCATTAAATGGAGGAATTGAATCCAATTAATTGACTAACTTTTAGAATTATAAATGAATTAGATAGATTAATAAATGGTTGAATTAGATGAATGATAACTTAATAAATGATTTTACCATCCCTACTTACATGGCACTAAAGAAAGTATTATATTTAAGCAATCACGAGAGACAAAACTTCTAAGATGTATTTACTATTGACATCACTAATCTTCGTAAAATTTTATACCAGGTTTAGTGGTGAAGCTACTAGTTCTAATTTTACAAGGAAATCATGTTTAGTAATTTGCGCAACAACTTTTGCGAAAGTTATAATTACTCGTTACTATATCAATTGCGACTCAAATATATAGTTTTATTTTTTTTTAAATTATTCGATGACTATTTGTTAAACATCTAAAGATAGAAATATTACATCAAAGAGTATATTAAAAAAAACACAATAAAGATACATCTAATATTACTGATATAACATGTAACACCCTTATTTTAATTAATTAAATTAAAACTCTTAGTTTTGTTTATTTTTTTTTGATTATTTTAATGTTACGATAATAGAATAATTATTCATTACATGTTTGATTATTTAATGAAGTATTTTTATATTAATTAATTAATTATTGGAAATTTTTTTATTAACTAATTAAAACTCGTAAAAATATATGTCTTAGAGTGAACAATGATTAAGTCAATTTTGACGTCAAAATTGAATCACCCACACTACTCTTGTGTTCATTCAAATGTGTAACTAACAAAAATAAATACATGAATGCCAATTAATTCTTAACGGTTGGTCATTGAATGACATTATTCCAATTGAATTTCAATTACATTCCGTATTCATGTGGTCATACCAACATTACATTTATCTCAAATATTTTCTAAGTCACTCAAACAACCATCCTCACATTCCCTCACATTCGGATCGAGGTTCTAAACTTTTGTTCCTTCATCTCGTTGAAATATTTGAGGACGATATAGTGTCACTTGTAAGGAAAGCACTCGAGGTAAGGGCTTTTCCCCATGCAGAGTTAGGCTAGATATTAAATTAGCGAATCGTAAAATATTGATATGATGTCTAGATGTCTTAAAAAAAATGATTTTAATTTTGTCGTAAATAAATAAATATAATGCTTTGATTGTTTCTTTTTGTAATACCTCTATCTTGATGAAATTAATTTTAGAGTTATATTTTTATTATTATGCCTTGATAAATATGTTTGTAGTGAAAATATTTAGTACTTACGTGCTTTAGAGTATTTAAGTATGAAGTTATAATTTTCATAATGTTTTGAGTAGTAATATGTTCATTATGATGTATTTGATTGTAAATCTTGACTTTTGAGTATTTTAAATCTAAAAACGTGACTTTTATGAACGATATATGTGTCTTGAGGAAATTGATGAAAATTTTATTTTTTATTTTAATGATATGAGAAGATTGATTATTGAATGCATTAATGAATAATCCATTTTTAGAATGCTGAAAACTTTATAGTGAATTAAATAAAATTATGTTGTTATTGTGTTCTTGGTGATACGAGTTTTAATTGTTATCAATAAAGCGTAGTCAAAATCGGATCCTATGGATTATTAAAATAAAAGTGGTGATTTTGAGATATTTGTTCACATGTATATTTGATATGTTGAAGTTATTGAGTTCTAACTATGAACATCCATGATAAGGTAAATCTGATGTTTTATGTGATTTACAAAAAGTTAATCTGGAATGAATTTGTCATTGTGGTTGCCTAAGTGGCTGGTGATATGTGAATTTGAATAGTTTTTCTTTGTGGTGCCTAAGTGTCTGGTTATTTGTGTTATAATTTTCTTTCTTTGTGATTTTCTTTCTTTGTGATTTGTATATTTCGAACATCATTATCATTGTCATGACATATCATATGCATCTTTGTGGACACCTTAGTGGCTGATTTAATTTCTCCCCATTGGTTTGAGTGACTTCTGTGTGGACGCCTTAGTGGTTAGCTATATCCGTATCATATATATTTAGGAGCATCCATAATATGCATACATTTTATTGTCATTGTTATTTTTATATCATTAATTATAAAAAATAAAAATTTTATTACAAAAATAAAAAAATAAAAAATAAAAATAGTTCTCTAAGTCTTTTATTACTAAAAAATTTTATATTTTTATTTTATGGTTGTTAACTTATTGTTTGGTTTAATTTTACCGTGAAATGAACTGACCCCTTACACCAACATTTAGGTACTAAGGATTTTGAAGAATTGCATTAATGATGTTTGTTTGCTTGGGGGCGCACATGGGAAAAATGGGTACTTTAATCAATAAATAAAAATAATATTTGTAGTGATAAGATTGATGTGGTACATTTTTATTTTAATTTTTAAGTTATTTACTTTTGTGGTCGATTTTAAATAGAAATGCGGAGGTGAGCTCCTTCCGCTAGGAAAAACTTGATTTATTCTATTTTAAGATGAAAATTTTCTATAATTGATAAATTGTCTTTCCAAAAATAATAATAATAATATGTAGTAAATTATGTTGTGGTATTTCTTAAAATGAAATCAAACTATTTACTAGTGAAATTTTATTGATTATATGATGAATTACAAAAAAAAAATTGTTTTGAAAAAAATAAATAAATAAATAATTTTGAGTAATGTCTTGGATCAAATCCGGGGCGTTACATTGTGGTATCAGAGTACTAATTCTCGAACTTTAGTGGGTGTGACGCTTCGTGTATATCGCATGTTTTATGATGTTCCTCTTGTGAATTGTCCAATTTTTTAATTATTTGAGTGTTATCAATTATTTAAATGTCTATTATGTGTCATTTTGAATTTTATTTTAACTTTTATTACGTCATTAATTCGGTAACCTATTTGAGTTTGAAATTCTACAAATTACTCAAGTTTCTGTTGTGTTATTAAGTGTCATTATGTCTTATTAAGTGTCATTAAATATGTTAATTGCTTAATTTTTTAATTATTGAATTTACTTAAATTTCGGTTAGGTGTCATTAATTGTATAATGTACATGAATTTTGTCATAAAAAATACTTCATAAATATTTCATTTAATGGTGCATTTAATTATTTATCTATTAAGTGTCATTAAATAAGTTAATTGCTTAATTTTCTAATTATTGAATTTTATGGTGTCGTTAATTGTATAACCTCCATAAATTTTTATCATTAAAAATATGCCTTAAATATTTAACCTCATTTAGTTGTGTAAGAATTTGAATTTTAAGAATTACTTAAATTTTTATTAAGTGTCATTAAATATGTTAATTTTTACTTTTATATTTATTAAATATTACTTAAATTTTATTACGTGTCATTAACGGTATAACTTACATGAATTTTTGTCATTAAATATTTGATTTAATGGTGAATT
>JBBPBT010000686.1:81252-126985 GCA_037974875.1 Cicer bijugum
TTTTTTATGTTGTTACATTTTATAATCTTTATGATTGTTCTTGTATTATATGATTGTTTTATTTTATTAATTTTAGACTATCTCCTTATAATTACTTTATGTCATTAATGATTTAAATTTCAATTATGTGAATTTAATTGTCTAACTTCTTGGAATAATTATGATGAAAAATATGTTTTAAATTATTGATCATATGATTAGAAATAATTTTAATTTAATTAAACAGTAATTATTTATGGTTGTATTATGTTATGAATTATGAGTTTATTACGATGATTTAAAATTATTGAGTTTTCATCGTATAATCTAAATATTTGTAATTAAGACAATATTGTAAACACTAAATTATGTATAATTGTATGATTCACACAATAGAAGCGAAGGATAATACATAAAGAGTTGTATTTAAGGGATTATGGCTAAGGAAATACTTGGTTATTAAGTGGTCTATTGACCCACCTCTCTTTCCTGGGAACCCCTCAAAAACACGACTTGTTGTATAATTCGTACCTACTATATAGTGTTCAATAAAAGACTTCCATACTACCCTAAAGTTAAAATTCTATTAGAATATTTTTCTAGTTAGATAATTTTAGGAAGCGTTATGGCTCGTCGAACAAACTGATCGGTTCTCCAAGGAAGAAACGATATGACTGAAGTGATCCAAGTCATGAATGCAATGGCCGCTGCAATGACCCGACAAGCTGCGGTACAGGCTCAACGAGATCCACAGACGGATCAGAGGGATGAAGCAGCTAGTATAGCAAGAGCATTGAATGAATTTTGTTGACAAGATCCGCCTAAGTTCAAAGGAGAGCATGACCCCGACAAGGCTGATCTTTGGCTGCAAGAAATCGAGAAGATCTTCGAGATTCTACACAACCCTGACAATGCGAAAGTAGAGTATGCGACCTATTTAATGATTGGTGAAGCTGAATACTGGTGGCGAGGTGCAAAGAAAATGATGGAGACAAATCATGAAGAGCTGACCTGGGAGGCTTTTAGGAATAAGTTCCTAGACAAATATTTCCCAAAAAGTGCTAGGGCTGAGAAGGAGGTCCAATTTCTGAAGTTGTATCAAGGGAATCTCTCGATAGCAGAATATGCGGCAAAGTTCGAGTCCCTAGCAAAGCACTTCTGTTATTTCATAAATCAGGTAGATGAAGAATACATGTGTGAGCGGTTCGAAAGCGGGCTTAAGTATGAGATTAATGAGTTAGTGGGGCCCTTGGAGATACGTCAATATCAAGTGTTAGCGGAGAAATGCAAGAAAGTGGAGCAGATGAAACAGAGTCGTCTGAATAGGGGCGCTGTAGGTGGACCCTTCAGACCTCAGGGGCATAACGACCAACAGAATAGGGGCAACCAACATCAACACAAGTCGTATGCCCGACCACTGGTGTAACGCCCCGGATTTTTAATCCAGATCGTTACTTAAAAAAATACTTATTTGTTAGAAAAGTTTATGAATCTTTTGTTTTTTTTGAATAATTAACATTTATTGGTTTTACCTAATTAGTAACAATCATGTTATTCAATATCATTAAGAAAATATTTATTCAAAAACTAAAATAACATGAAGATGATTATTCTAGTCAAAAGAGAACCCCTTCTGTAGTCATAGAATTGTAGTACATTTTAGCAATTTGTGACAAAAGATTAAAAGAGTTTAAAAATATTGGATAATTCCATTATTACAAAATCGCCTTGAAAGAAAAACTCATGTTTACCCCAAGTTTGCCACACGTCAATACTCAATAACTACTCTTGAATCTCCTTGAACTTATTAGTACCTAAAATGTTGTTTGTAAGGGTCAATTTTTTCCATCATCCACATCAAACCAAAGCAAGACATATAGAAGAATAACACAAAACTCATAAACGCAAAAACTTCCATTTAAAAGAAAAAAAATGAATAAACTAATAAATTGTATATCAAAACATATGCATGATGAATGCTCCTATAACTATATGATCCGGATATAAGCCTGCCACTAAGGCAACTTCCACACATAAAACTCCCACACAGAAAACTTCCACATAGAAAATCACACCTGCCACTAAGGCAACTTCACGAAGATGCATATGCCATGCCATGAAAATGTAGTATGCAATAGATATATACCCACACAACCCACTAAGAATTATGCCATGTGCCTTCAAAAATCACCTTTTTAAAATCATCACCTCATTCACACATCATTAAGAACACAAACACACATCCATATCATGACTATCACATATTTATAGACAAATAATGATAAAAATTATAACTTTCACCACATACACCTTGAGACAACAATTTGATAACATATAGGCCATAAAGATTAACACTTTAACATATATAACAATACAATTTCACACTCCAACCAATATACATAATAAGAGTTATCTTTTTTATCATATATTGCATAAAATTTCATACTTTAATACATAGAAGTCAAATATTAATTTTAATCTCATAAAAATTAGGGGTTTTATTAGTCTACATTTATTTCTTTTAAAATACAAGTAATCGCGATTATTTATTTCATGTCATTCAACTAACGACCTAACAATAAATCTGTGTGGGGAAAAGCCCTTACCTTGGCCGCTTTCCTTCCTAGTACAAAGCTCTAAGCCCCCACAAAGTCGTTCATAAGGAAAAGATGTTCTAAGCTTTTGATGCCGAAAAAAGAGGAGGTGATGGTGATGGTGGCTTGTATTTTTTTGTTTTATTTATAAAATGTTTTGTGAACTAGGGTTTGTAGTAGTGGCTAGGGTTTCAGTATTCTTTTCTTAGTATTGGGCCTAAATGAGGAATAGGATGGAGACAATATTATTTTTACTACTATTATTACTACTACTACTAATTCTATTATTATTATTATTACTATTATTAATGTTATTATTATTATTATTATGGTTATTATTCTTATTATTATTATTATTATTACTACTACTACTACTACTACTTCTATTATTATTATTAATATTATTACTGTTACTGTTACTGTTCCTGTTACTTTTATTTTTACTGTTACTATTACTGTTACTGTTATTCTTATTCTTGTTCTTATTATTAATATTATTATTATTAAATAAATCCAACAATTACTAAAACTATTTTTTTAACACAATTTTGATACTAATGTTTTACCACTATTTAAAAACTAATATTTATAAAAAGTAATTTAACTAATTACTATTTGAAAATACATTAATAACAAAAACTTATTCACAATATTAACTACAATTATTACTATACTATTTTACAATAAACTCACATAACATACTACCATAATTATGGAATAGTCAAAATGATAAAATAATTAAATATAACACAAATAATTTATATTTATTACTAAATCCCAATAAATACGTTTAAAACCATCATATCACAGAAAATATATAGAAATAAGGATATTAATCACAATATTACTACCATCTCAAAACCATTAATTATAAAATAAATAATTAAAATATGAAATAGTTTTAAATAATTAAAATATAACTATGCACAAATTTATTATATAGTTTAACGTACATGAAAATATCACAACAAATATCTAATGCATATCTATATTTTAAACTCACTCAAAATCTTATCATCTAAAATACTTTTGCCAAAATACTATTATACATATTTTTTTAAATAAATTAAATAACTAAATATAATATTTATAATTTATATTACTCATAAAATCAAATATATATGGTTATCAAACCATAAGAAACTCATACATATAATGAGAAGTAATCATAAAATTAATCCACATATATTCTAAAATAATTTTAACACCAAATTAATTTCTTTAAAATCCTATTTAATTAATAAAATAGTTTATCATGAAATTTGGGATGTTAGAGTACCACTTTTGTTATGTAAATATTTTGAATTCATATTTTGAGAACTTTTTCCGCTGCTTGTAAATTATAATGACTTAATTATTTATCCAAAGGTGTTACCTTATTTATTTCTCTGTTTTATTTTAATTTCTTTCAAAAAAAAAAAAATACACCCTCACTTTGAAAAACGGGGTGTTACAGTACGGGTTCGGGTACGCGGTACATAGCCTTCAAAGTATTCGGTACATGGGGGATATACATAGTTGGTACGCAGTTTCGGTTCGTGGTACGTTTTAATATATAAATCGATATGTTAAAATAAAAAACAAAAAAAATGAGTTATGTAAAAAATGGAAGAATTTGTAATACTAGTCCCACATTGGTTGTTTCTAAAATGTTAAAAGTTGAGTTATCTATATGAGTACAACAATTCTAAATAGTCCCACATCGGTTGTTTCTAAAATATTAGAAGTTGAGCTATCTATATATGTACAACAATTCTTTGTACAAGAATAGTTGTATCTGTGCTTATATCACATTAGTACTAGAGTATGTGTCAATATATTAATCCAGTTAAAGTTATATATTAATGCAGTTAAAGTTTATATAAATTTTTGAATTATTTGTGAATTTTGGTGAACCCGGTTCGCGAATTTTGGTGAACCGGTTCGCAAAAGTACCGCGAACCAATATGCATGAACCAATTTGCGGTTCATAGGGGTTGCTAGCGAATTATGTAACTCTGGTTAGTGCAATGGCTAGTAATTTTTTTTCTACTTTTTAAAAGTTTATAAACAAGATTGTTAACATCAAGTTTACCTTGATTGATTTAGATAAGTTTGTGTGAATGAAGAAGAGTAAAAGAATTGATTCTTTTTTCAAGAGTAAAATTTGTGAGATTGAAAGAGATGAAGAAATTATAACTTCTACATTCGAAACTATCTCTGAGAATCCAAGAATTGAAGAAAATGAGAATCATCTTTCCAAGGTTCATAGAGTTTTCGAAGATGACTTTGAGAAATGTTTAGAACGTGACCCCGAAAAGCGTTCTCAAATTTGGCAATATCCACCAAATAAATTGGATGCAATACGAAGAGCTTATCTAAAATTTGGTCCTTATCAAATAAATTTAAAAGAATATCCTTTATCTGACAACGAGGTTCATCCAAGACGGTTTCAATATGCTTGGTTTAACATATTTTCTTCATGGCTTGAATATTCACCTTCTAAAGATGCTGCATATTGTTTACCATGCTATTTATTTAGCAAAAGACCATGTGGACGTCCTGGATCAGATGTATTCATTGGTACAGGTTTTAGAAACTGGAAGAAAGTTAAAAATGGAAAATTTTGTGCCTTTCTCAAACACATAGGGATAAATCCTTGCTCACCACACAACAATGCAATAAAAGCTTGTCTAGACTTATTGAATCAGGACAAACATATTAGGATTACTTTTCAAGTGCAAAGCTCTGAACAAATTTTCAAGAATCGAATACGTCTCAAGACATCAATTGACATTGTTCGTTGGTTAACACTTCAAGCTTGTGCTTTTAAAGGACATGATGAAACTAGCGAGTATCAGTTCTGAGTCTATTATTGATGATTTCAAGTTATTTAAAGAGCGTAGAGCATTACTTTAAGGTGTTTTTAAGTCATATAGTTAAATTATTTACTATATAATATTATTTATATATTTAATTTATACATTATATTTTTATGTCGGCCACCCCAGACTTTTCGGTCAAGCTCCGCCACTGGATAAGTTGCGACTATAAGGACTACGCAAAAAATACAGTTATGAGACCAAAATTCAAAACTATTTTAAATATTCGATTAAAATAATATAGTTATAATTCAATTTATTTATCAACCGGTTAAATATCCATTTATGTTTTAAACTTATCTATCTCTAAATGCTGTCATATACTCTAAGTAGGAAAAATTGGATTTTCTTCTAAACATAAGTTACAAATATAAACTTTTAGAACCATTAATTTACAAAAATTAAAAATATCAAGATAATTTTTTAGAGATTAAAATATATTATAAAAAAGGTTGGAAGCCCTAATTGGAGGTCTTGCACCAATATTGTGGATGCAAAGATTAAACGGTCAGTCCTGAATAAATTCTTATCGTAAATCCTTTCTTATATTTTATCTATATTAATAAAATTAGACACCAAAAAGTTAAATTGAGTATGTAGAAAGAACTAGACATCTAGGGTAGTAAATTTAAATTCAAATCCTATTTGTCTCGAATAAAATTAATATATTTTATAAATATTTAGTATATTTAATACGATCAATATTTTAGAGATAATTTTTTAAAAGGGTTTATTTTCGTCTACTTACTTGCACATCCTAGTCTTTATCTACTCCCTCAATCTAATAATAAGTGTTGCATTTGTAACATCGTCGCATATTATTTGGTAATTTCAAATATCAATAAAACATATATTCTTTTTTTCCAGGGTTATTATCATTTATCATCGAACTTATGGTGGGTTAATAATAAATGAGTGTACAATCGAATATTTGAATCCTGACCTATTATTTTGCATCAATAATTGGTATAAGTAGTATTTTTTTTTAAAGATGTACGAGCATTACCTTAAAAGACAATTAATATAAAATGAAATTTTTTATTAAAACAAAAGCAAACATGCATTACACGTGTGGAAAATAAGAGGACCCTCATTTTTATTACATCAAGAAACGAAAGCAAACAACACATATATTACATTAATTATTGATGTTTAGAAAGAAAACATCAACAACGATTTTTATTCTCCATCCTCGTATTTATTCTTAATTTTCATAATATCATAAAGATTCACATTATTATTTAAAAAGTTCATAAACTTTGTTTTTGATCTTGTGTCCCATGATTAATTCTTCATAGGTATTATGCCTTGAAGAGATGGCCAATAGTCAAGAGTTTTCTTCACACCACCCATAATTGTATCATTTGTTGATCCAGGTGTAAAATGGATACGTGCATAATATTCTCCTTTGAAAAGATAAGCTTCATTTGTCTTATGAGAAGCAAAAGCTGCATCAATTCCATTTTCAAATATTGTGCCACGTAAGCAAGGAAAACCATCAGTAATGTCTTTAACATTTTGAATGAGACGATTTGTTTCATAATCTACACGAGCATACTTGTCTCCTTTGAATAAGTAAACTTCTTTTCCCTTCGTTGATCTAAATGCAGCATCTATTCCATTTTCAAACATTGTTCCTTCGAAAAAAGGAAACATGTCAACGATTTTCTTAGGACCTAAGATTATTTTGTCTTTGTTGGAATGTGGAGCATAGTCTATGAGAGCACAAAATTTTTCATAAAATATGAATGCCTCATTGTTATCGGTGTCAAAGGCACAATCTATTCCATATGTTCCAAATATTGTATTAGCAAGTGATTTATATCCATCACAAACAAGACTTGGCCCATACAAAACTTTATCATTGGTTGTTCCTGGAGCATAATCTAAGAGCACGTACTTATCATTGATGAATAAGTAAGCTTCATTGTTCCTAGATGAACGAAATGCAGCATTTATGTAACCAAAATTTGTCATCTTTGGTATTGTAAGTTTCTAGGCGAGAATCAAATATTTTGGTTTTTTAAGAAAGGTTATGTTGTGAGAAAATAAAGGAAAATGAAGAGAGATATATATAGGCACACACTTATAAAATAAAAATGATAAAGAAATGGTCAAATTTGTGTCTTTAAAAATAGAATTAATGAAAATGTTAAAAAATTATATTATTATATTCAAAAATATATTTTTATTAATAGATATTTTATCTACGGTAGTTGCTAGTATTATGTGTTGTCATAAGGAAAAAAAATTAAAAAAACAAAATATGTAGGTGTCCTTAAAATAATATAGGAGAGTGGCTTCTAATGAAGATGAGGTAATGGTTTGTCGCCAAAAAAGATAATTTGGATAATTGAAGGACAATCCTTTGTCATTTGTTTAGCTGGTCTTATGTAGGACTTGGCATCAATACAAATTATAGTGATGATGAAGTCAGTGATTTATTGACAACACATAACTTAAAGATTTGAAAAATCACACTTGTGATGAGTATGGGTGATCGACCTTATGGAGTTGCATGGGGGGTGAAAAAATGTGTTTTTGCATGAAACAACAAGGAATATATTAGGAAGAATGGTAACAGTAGAGGAGTGCTAGTATTACATTTAAATTGATTGATTAGAATTTATATAAATCTTATTAAAATATTAAAATATGTGAGTCTCAAGATATTTTATTTATTTAAAGATAAACAAAAAACTTATTCAATAAAGTATAAGGAATATTCTAATTATTAAAATATCCCAAACCCAACATCATAGCATATAAACTTTTACTCACCTTTTATGTAGGGTTGCAAAACACCCACCAAATCATGTGCTGGAACGGAAGAAATCCTACCAAATAAATTGTTACACAAATCAAACAAAACATAAATAGTGTATTAAAAAATACATATTAAAAAAATGTATTGTTAGCATTATTCATTTATTATTAATAAGTAGTTTGTTTTATTTTTTTAATTGAGTACAAATCTGGTTCTAGTAAACAAAATACTATTCTATTTTTCTAACAAATATATAAAACTTATAATCTCGTAATATATATTCATATCAAACTCTGTAATATGTTTAAATAGTAATATGTAATTTAAACGAAGTAGATCATTAACAACAAATATTAATTACATAAATTTGTTGGAATATTTTATTATATATTTCTTTTAATTATTATATTCTAATATTATTTTGTAGATCGATGCATATCATTATTTATTGCATTAGTTATTTATTAATTAGGAGTCTTAATTGATTAGTGATCAAATTAAGTAATATTACTTACACTACGCCAAAAATGACATTTAACAGCGCCCCTTTTACAGCGTTTGGTAAACACAAGCGCTGTTGAAAATATATTTTAAAAATAACAGAGCCTTTTACAGCGTTTTTTCTGACAAGCGCTGTAAAAGATGCGCTGTTGTATGTCTTATAACGTTTGCGCATAACGTTATAAGGCTTTTACAACGCTTGTCAAAAAGCGTTGTAAAATGAAGCGCTTTCGCGTATTATTTTACAGCGCTTTTCTCACAAGCGCTGTAAAAGGCATGCGCTTTCAAATAATTGAACTACCTATTACAGCGCTTTTTCCAGAAGCGCAGTAAAATACATGCGCTTTCGTTGAATTTAACTACCTATTACAGCGCTTTTTTCACAAGCGCTGTAAAATACATGCGCTTTCATTGAATTTAACTACCTATTACAACGTTTTTTTCACAAGCGCTGTAAAATGCATATTTCAAATAATTATATATGTTGGGAACCCTCATATCATATCCTCTACATCTTTCAAAACCCTAATATCCTCTACGCACTGTGCAGCCATCTACGTTGTCTCAGGTATTTTTTAATTTGTTTTTGTCAAAAAATCTTTATAATCTCTTCTACACATATATACCACATGATCTGTTATGTTTTAAATCTCTTCTACACATATATACCACATGATCTGTTATGTTATGAAATTGTCAAAAATTGTCAAAAACTCATATCACATGATCTGTTCTGTTTTGAAATCTTTTCTGTATTGAAATTGTTATTAGATATGTTGATATTGGTTTATTTTTGAAACTTGTTGATATGTTTTGTATTGAAAGCTTATTAGTTTATTAGTTTTGTAAGCTTATTAGTTTATTAGTTTATTAGTTTATTAGTTTTGTAAGCTTATTAGCTTATTAGTTTTGTATTGAAAGCTTATTAGTTTATTAGTTCTGTATTGAAAGCTTATTAGTTTTGTAACTGCATTTATATAGGTGGTATAATATGGATAGGAAATGGATGTCAACCAATCGATTGTCAAAAGAGTATGAAATTGGAGTGAAGGAGTTTGTTGAGTTTGCAGTGAAGAATGCAAAAGATCCAAATAGAGTAGTTTGTCCTTGTTTAAAATGTTGTTTTGGAAAACGTGTTAGAGAAGATGAATTAGAAGTACATCTAATATGTAATGAAATTGATCAAAGCTACACATGTTGGATAAGACATGGTGAGAAAAAAAAGGAAACATTAATTTTGAGAATAGTTCGACATATGCTTCAACTGACTTCGATACAGATACATATGAGTATGACCGAGTTGATGAGATCGCAAAAGCAGTTGAAGAAGATCTTTGAGATTGTCCTTAAATGTTTGAAAGTTTGTTGAGTGATGCAGAGAAAGAATTATATAATGGTTGTACTAAATTCACAAGACTATCGACGATATTAAAGTTGTACAACATAAAAGCGAGTAATGGATGGTCTGATAAAAGCTTTACAAAATTATTAACACTCATAAAAGATATGTTTCCAGATGATAATGAACTTGCCAGTCGAACCTACGAGGCTAAACGAATTTTGTGTTCTATTGGCATGAGTTACGAAAGGATTCATGCGTGTCCTAACGATTGCATTTTATTTCGAAATGAATATGAACTACTTAAGGCGTGTCCGAAATGCAGTGTCTCTCGATATAAGAAGTAAGAATCTACTCCAGCAAAAGTCGTGTGGTATTTTCCTATAATACCAAGATTTAGGCGCATGTATCGCAGTGAAGAAGATTCAAAACACTTGACATGGCATGCAGATGAAAGAATTAGAGATGAAATGTTTCGACACCCTGCAGATTCCCCACAATGGGCAAAAATTGATCACGAGTATCCTGAATTCGGGATAGAGTCAAGGAATTTAAGACTTGCACTTTCTACTGATGGAATGAATCCACATGGTCTTCAAAGCATCTCACACAGCACGTGGCCTATGATTTTGGTAATATATAACCTACCTCCATGGTTATGTATGAAGCATAAGTTTATGATGTTGTCTTTGTTAATTTCTTGACCCAAACAACCGGGGAATGATATCGACGTATACTTGACTCCTCTAATCGAAGATTTAAAATATATGTGGGAGACATGTGTGGAAGTTTATGATGGGTATAAGAAAGAATGTTTCAATTTGAGGGCTATGTTGTTTGGCACAATTAATGATTTTCCAGCATATGGTAATTTATCAGGATATAGCATTAAAGGTCAGTGTGCATGTCCTATATGTGAATAGAGTACAAATTGGATGCGGTTGAAACATTGTAAGAAGAATGTGTTTCTTGGACCTCGTAGATTTTTACCTTATAGTGATCAGTATCGTGGGTGGAGAAATGCATTTAATGGAAAATCAGAGGAAGGTAAAGCTCCTTTATCAACGACTGGATATCAAATACTTGAAAAAGTTTGCGGGAGAGCTGGTCAAAACTGGATGGAAGAAAAAGTCAATTTTCTTTGAATTGCCATATTGGAAGTCATTGTATATAAGACATTTCCTCAATGTTCCAGGAAAAAAATGTATATTGAAAAAAATGTATTTGGTAGTGTTATTGGTACGTTACTCAATGTTCCAGGAAAGTCTAAAGATGACATCAACGCAAGATTGGACTTGGTCGATATGGGAATAAGAAATGAATTGGCTTCAGTAAAGAAAGGAAATCGCACATATCTACCTCCAGCCGCTCATACTCTATCTAGAAAGGAAAAAATTGTTTTATGTAAATTTCTACACGAAGTTAAAGTTCCAGAAGGATACTCTTCGAATATTAAAAATTTCATTTGTATGAAAGACCTCAAGTTAAAAGGTTTGAAGACCCATGATTGTCATATTCGAATGGAGCATTTGCTACCAATAGGTATACGTTCCATTTTACCTGAAAAAGTTCGACTAGCCTTGACTAGATTATGTTTCTTCTTCAGGGAAATTTGTAGTAAAGTGATCGACCTTCAGAAATTACTGACATTGCAGAGGGAAATTGTTGTTACTTTGTGTGAGCTTGAAATGTATTTCCCACCCTCGTTTTTTGATATCATGGTTCACCTTACTGTTCATCTGGTTAAGGAGACACAACTTTGTGGGCCAACTTATATGAGATGGATGTATCCGATAGAACGATATATGAAAATATTAAAAGGGTACGTAAAAAGTAGAAGTCGACCAGAAGGTTGTATTGCTGAACGATACATTGTTGAAGAGGATGCTGAATTTTGTACTGAATATTTGTCCAATGTTGAATCCATAGGGCTTCCCATGTCTCGTCATTCGGGAAGAATATCAGGAGAAGGGAGAATTGGAAGGAGACTGCTGACTATATCAAGGACAGAATGGGAACAAGCATAATTGTATGTTCTGCACAATGATGATGAGGTTCAACCGTATGTTACAATACACATGTATCAGTTATCTCGTTTGAACATGAATAGGAATCAAAATTGGATAACTCGAGAGCACAATCGAAGTTTTATAACATGGTTAAAAAATCACATAAAGTCAAAGTTTGATATAGACCCCGGATCAATTTCACAGAGATTGAGGTGGCTAGCAAATGGTCCGAGCTTACATGTATTTTCTTACACTGGATATGTTATTAACGGCTACACATTTTATACCAAAGAACAAGATGATTAGACCACTCTGCGAAATAGTGGAGCCACTCTCGTAGCTAAAGCGATGCATGTCTCCAGTGGAAAAGACAAAAACCCAATATATGCAAATCTATCATATTTTGGGGTTATCGAGCGCATATGGGAGTTAGAATACACAATTTTTCGTGCTCCCATATTTGGTTGCAAGTGGGTCGATTATAATAATGGCGTTCGGATTGATGAGTCAGAATTCTTGCTTGTGGATTTTAATAGGGTGGGATGCAAAGACGAGCCTTTCATTTTAGCGTCGCAAGCTCAACAAGTGTTTTATGTCACTGATCCTTCTGATGATAAATGGTCTGTTGTCCTATCGACCAATAAAATATGTGATGATAACAATAATGATGAAGATGTTGGTAATGATCTTTTATTTGCAACATCACAACAACCACATGAAATTGATTCAACTGATGACGGTTTATATCTTAGAGATGATCATGATGAGGGAATTTGGATTAATCCATTGTTTTGTATTGTAAATGGACAAACAAATGTGAATCCCACCATGAAAAGAAAAAGGGCATCTTAATGTACATATTTAATTGTTTTATATAAGCCAAGCATGTAATCTGAATTATTGTTGTAATCTGAATTATTTTTCTATTCTGGTTTTATTGTTCTATTCTGGTTTTATTCTGGTTCTAATCTGAATTATTGTAATTTGAATTATTGTTCTATTCTGGTTCTAATCTGAATTATTATTCTATTTTGGTTCTATTCTGGTTTTATTGAATTATTGTGGTATTATAATCTAAATTATTCTGGTTCTATTCTTGTTTTATTGTTGTCTAAGAAGGCAAGCATAACCAGTGATTCAATTAGGACTTAAGTTTTTGGCTTTTGGATAGTTTGGTTGATGGGTGGGGGATAAGGGTCTTTGGTGAAGTGCATGTTTATGTAAATTTGGACAATTTCAATTCTTAAGAACTATGCATGTAATCTGATTATTGGCAAATTGATTGGAATAAATGTCTAAGTTACAGTCATCCAATATTAAAAAAAAGCGCTGTACAAGGCCCTTTTAAAAATAAAATAAAGAGACATTTTACAGCGCTCTTCTTAACAAGCGCTGTAAAAGGCCCTTTTAAAAATTAAATAAAGATACATTTTACAGCGCTTACATTATAAAAGCGCTGTAAAAGACTCTTGTAATTTAAAAGCGCTTACATTTACAAAGTTCACTTAATTCAGATTCGAACCGAGCCGTTCCAAGTAGTGTCTGATGGAGAACTTTAATGTATTCAACAGTAATTGATGTCTGATGGAGACCTTTTACAGCGCTTATTGGGAAAAGCGCTGTAAAAGACTTTTTGAAAAATAAAATAAAGAAACCTTTTAAAAATTATGGCATAGTCTTTTTGTTAGTCATGAGGATTTTTTAAAGCCTTTTACAGCGCTTTCTTTATAAATCGCTGTAAAAGACTCTTTGAAAAATAAAATAAAGAGACCTTTTACAGCGCTTATTTGAATAAGCGCTGTAAAAGGCTTTAAAAATAATATTCATCAGATACCTTACATGACTTTCTCTAACAGGATTTTCTTCAAACACCTTGTACGCATCATGGGAATCCCCCAAAACACATTGTTAACAAAAACATCAGACCCATTGTTAACAAAAACATCAGACATATTGTTAACAAACCTATTTTTCACAACATGGCAATGAACCTGAAGATCAAGTTACGATTTAAGCTTTGATAAAAAGGGTGTTGAGGTGGAGATTGAATTGTGAAAGAGTAAGCTTTGATGTTTGCGAAGAAGATGCATAAAAGGACTTTGAGATGGAGTTTGGTGAAGAGGAAGAGATTTTGGTGAAGAGGAAGACGAAGGGTGTTGAGGTGGAGTTTGACGAGACCAGTTACTACTATGTGGGTTTTGCAGAGCTTGTTTAAAAAATAACATAACAAAAAACAAAAATAACATAAAAAAACAATAAGGCCTTTTACAGCGCTTCTTTGAACAAGCGCTGTAATAGGCTTTAAAAAAAATATTCATATAACATAAAAATAAAGAGTCCTTTTACAACGCTTGTTCTAATAAGCGCTGTAAAAGACACTTTTAAAAATAAAAGTAAAGAGTCCTTTTACATCGCTTATGTGTACAAGCGCTGTAAAAGGCTTTTAAAAAAAACATTATTTAACATACTAAAACAGTGAGGTCTTTTACAGCGCTTGTAGGGAAAAGCGCTGTAAAAGATCCTTTTAAGAAATTAAACAAGGACGCCTTTTAGAGCGCTTTTTTAACAAGCGCTGTAAAAGGTTTAGGCCTTTTAGAGCGCTCTTTGCATAAGCGCTGTAAAAGGGTTATAAAAAAGCGCTGTAAAAGGGTTATATATATAACAGTAACCTCTTCATTACGTAAACTACACTATCATCTCCTTCATCGTTCTTCTCTTCTTTTGCAAACCCTATAATCCCGCCCATTACGAACTGTATTTCCACGATCATCTCCTTCATTTCGAACCTCATTGAAATACGTAACCCTCATTACGTATTTCTTCAAAACGTTTTTCTGTGAACCTTATTGCTGTGAAATTTCTGCGTTCGCTCTTTTCTTTGCATTTCATCTTTCTTCCTACCATTATTCAGGTATTGATGTTATTTATTTTTTGTAATGATTAAAATGCATGTTGAGCTTGTTTAAAATATATATACTGATACATGTTGAGCTTGTTTAGAATAATGCATGATGCATGTTAAGCTTGTTGATGTTATACTATACTGCATGTTGAACTTGTTGTAGTTAAATGGATACAAACAAAGAAATAAAATGTCAAAATGAAGAAGTTGGCACCTCTAAGGCTTATGAAAATGAAGTCAAACGTGGTGCAACTATAATGCAAAAGGTGATTAAAGCAAGGAGCAATGGCACCAAGTTTGAGGTTATACTATACTATACTCTGTTTGATGTGTATTTTTTAAGCTTATTTTAATAACATGTACTTACTATATGAGTTTATTAGGTTGGGTGGAATGAGAGTGGTCAGCCAATTGACCCCAACAGCACAATGTTTGTAAGTTACATTGGGGCTGTTGTTCGACAAAATATTCCAATTACGATTGACGATTGGAGAGATAAGGCGTTGAAAGATGCCAAAGATATAATATGGAATGATATTCAAGTAAATTTTTTGATCCAATCTTTTGTCATTTATAAATATTTTCATTGAAATACTTTACTTATAATTTTTTCATTGCAGACGACTTTTGTCCTTGATGAGGGACAAAAGAGTTACGTTTTGAGAGTTGCTGGGAAAATCCATCGGGGATTTAGATCACATCTCTCAAATTTCTATCTAAAAGATAGAGAAGGAAACACAACTGCTGAACCTCCAAAAATATATCAACATTATATATCAAATGATGAATGGAAAGCATTTGTTTCCAAATGTTCTGACCCCGCGTTTGTCGTAAGTGATTAATTTATTAGCATTTGTGTGTTTTATTATTCATATTTGTAGCATATTTTAAATTTTTACATAATTGCTATTTTTTTTTATATAGAATATTAGTAAGGAAAATCGCAAGAGGGCAAGCAATCCGACGCACCCATACAGAAGATCACGTATGGGATATGCACGTCTAGACCAAAATCTTGTAAGTCAATGTAACATCAATAATGAGGGAATTTGTGTTATAAACTATAGTTTCTAACTAATATTTTGTTTTAACGAATAGCGACAAGAGACCCAATCCGATCAACCGTTGGGTCGTCATATCTTGTGGAAGGAAGCTCGTGTAAATAAGGATGAAGTGGTTGATAACGAAAATGTCCAAAAAGTAATAGAACTTTGTGGAAGTATATTATGACTTTAATATTTTTCAATATTGTATTTATCACTTGAATACTTTTTAATATTGTATTTTAAAAATGCTAATGAACTTAACTATTTTAATGTTACATGTATTTTAGGAGACCATTGAACAAAGTTCTGAAAATGAAGAGGGCAACAAGGCTAGTTGCAGGGACATTCTGGGCAAAGTTTTTAATGTTCCTAAATATTCCGGTCGAGTTAGGGGGAAGGGATTTGGCGTAACTCCCAGAAGCTTTTTTCTTCAAGAGAAGCGCCAAAAACCTTCCAACGAGGAAGTATTAGAGAAGCTCAGAATCCTATCTGAGCAAGTGGCACTCTTAGTGAATATGAATAAAGACAAGCAACTTCCGGATCAGCTCCAACGTGTAATACAAATGAAGAGTGAAAGCGGGAGTTGCAACGTCGGTTTGAAAATTATTCCCGAGGTAATTAATTACTTACTTGCTTATGTAATTACTTATGCATTAAACAATATTATATATTAACTGTACTTATGTTTTAACTATTGATTTAGGGTGTCACTTCATGTTTCCTATACTTGTCCTCGCCTACTCATCGGAAGGTGGGAAAAGGAAAATTGCACAATACTCCGATCCCTGCGGGCCATGTCAAAGTATCGCCAACTGTTGCTTTCAAACCAACTGCACCGTTGCCGATATCGGACAATGACAGAGATATGCATAAGTTACGTGGCATGGCCCACGAACCTTGTTGCCCTCGTTAAAAGCCCTCCTAGAAACGAATCAGTTACGTCTCCCGAAAAGGTTTGTCACATTTATTGCATAAGTTTTGTCAATTTTTTCAGATTCAATAAACTAACATTTAACCTCATTTTTGTAGGTCCAAATAAATAAACCACCCGCACATCCAAAAAAAAAGCAGCAAACCTCAAAAATTGGAGGTTAATAGAGTTGCCAAATTACAAATGACGGAGGCCAATAAAGCTGTCAAACTTGCAGCAAGAAAAAAATTGGATCGGGGGAAATCAGTCGCTGCTGCTGCTGCTCCTAGAATAAGTCAGCCACACCTTGGTAAATACGGGGTGTGTCTTGACATCCAAGTAAAAAAGAACCTGTGCAGCAGCGACGATTCGCGCATGATACACATGAATAAAGATATATTCAGAGATGAGTATGAGGAATTGCTCGACAAGGAGCACGTATACGAACTTCTCGAACATAAGGAGCTCAGTGCTACTGTAATGTGCTTGTACATAAGGTAAAAAATACTTTTAATTGCATTTATTGGTAATTAATTAAATATATTGGTAATTAATCTAGTTTAAAATTTTCATTGAAGGTTTTTGCAAGAGAAGGTCGTGTGCACGAGGAAATTGTCAAATAAATACTCATTCTTGTCTCCGTATAAGATGTCCATGTGGAAACTCGATCCAGATAATGTAAAGAAATACATTATTGATATGTTTTTAGGAAATAAAGAAAAGGATAAATTGTTCTTCGCACCATATAATTCAGGGTACGTAATTTTATCTTTTTAATTGATGAGAATTTAATTAATTAGTTGTGTATAAACAAAATTGCTTAACCAATTTTTTGTTGTTGTAGGGCACATTGGGTGCTATTTGCAATCAATGTGGTCTCTGAAGTTATATACTATTTGGATCCCGTGCATGGCGATTACAACAAACACTCTTAAATAAAGACTATGTTTGACACGTAAGTAATTTTCATTTATTTTTGTTACACATATATATAAATAAGTGTTTGTTCATGCTTAAATAATTACATTTATTCATTCGATAGTGCATTAAAAGTTTTTCGAGCTCAAAGAGGTGCGACAGTGTCGAAGCAAAAGTCTAATAATATTACATGGATCCCAATAAAGTGCCCTCGTCAAACAAACAACATCGATTGTGGGTACTATGTATTGAGATTCATGAAGGAGATTGTTGACAAGAATAAAACTATTATCCCAGAAACGGTACGGTATTTTGATTATATGATTTTCATATATAAATTATCTATATATGTGATACTAACTTAATAAAATATATTCAATTTTTATATTGCAGTACTTTGAAAATTCCAGTCCATCATATTCTGAGCAAGATCTGATGGAATTGAAGGAGGAATGGTGTGAGTATGTGCTTGAAATGAAAATTATATGATTTTTTGGGAAATAGCATGCTACTGGGCAAGGGATCTGAATATTATATGGTGCATAGTTATTATATGTATATGATCATAGGACAATATATAAACATGCATATGAATATATTGTAAATTAGGTTCAATGTATATTTAGTTACTTATGTTATAAATTACTGTGTTACAGGGTAATATATATGTATCATATTGTGTGAACTGATTATGTTTTAACTGATTCTGGTTCTGGTTTTGGTTGTGTTATAGGGTAATATACATGCATATGAATATGTTGTAAATTACTGATTATGGTTGTGTTGTGTGAACTGGTTCAAACTATTTTTGGATAAAAAGATAAAAGACAGCGCTTTATAAAAAAAATGTCATAAAAAGCTAAAAAACGCTTTTAAAATATATACAGGGTTTTTTTAAAAAAAAATAACACCTTTAACAGCGCTTTCTATAAAAAGCATTGTAAAAGGCATACCAAAATATGAATTATGGGTATGCCTTTTACAACACTTGTTATAAAAAGCGCTGTAAAAGGTACCCCAAATATATGAATTATGGGTATGCCTTTTACAGCACTTGTTATAAAAAGCGCTGTAAAAGGTACCCCAAATATATGAATTATAGGTATGCCTTTTACAGCGCTTGTTATAAAAAGCGCTGTCAAAGGTACCCCAAATATATGAATTATGGGTATGCCTTTTACAGCGCTTTTTATGAAAAGCGCTATAAAAGGTACACCAGATATATGAAATATGGGTATGCCTTTTACAGCGCTTTTTGTAACAAGCGCTGTAAAAGATGCATAATAAGTGCGCGTTATAAAAGGTGCCTTTTACAACACTTATTTAGAAGCGCTGTTGTATCTTTTACAGCGCTCGAATCCACAACATTTTTTTTTGAAAAAGCGCTATAGAAGGCTTAAAAAAAGTGCTGTAAAAGGCTAATTTTGGCGTAGTGTTATTTGATTTCTATTTTGATAATTAATTATTTAATTAATTGATATAAATTTAAATATAATATGAGTGGATGTCACTCATGATCAATTTGAAAATAGTGAGAATTCTAACTAGTCACCATCCTATATATAGGCCATGGTCCCCAAAATACCAAACACATGATATATTTTCTTTTCCCCCTATCTGAAGAGTTTTTACTCCATAAAGAATCTAGGTTGAGGAATGTTGAGTTTTGGTTGAAATTGAGGAAGTTGAAATAGTCCTTTGGAATTGTAAAGGAAGAGTTTTTACTCCATAAAGAATCTAGGTTGAGGAATGTTGAGTTTTGGTTGAAATTGAGAAAGTTGAAATAGTCCTTTGGAATTGTAAAGGAAGAGGGGGCTCAAGATTATATATATGATTTTATTTTTTCATTACAATTCACACTAGTCATAAACACTTAAACTTGTATCTAATATTTTCTTTTCTCTTCTACTCTTATGATAGAGAGTATTGCGAGATGTAATTTAAATAGTTGTTTTGAAGAATGTGAATGTATTGGGGACCATGATGAGTTTAAGAGAAGTCTAAGTGTAGTAACAATTCTTACATAGTGTTATTCTTAAGTTATCATTTGACAACGTTAGTAGTTTTTATCTGATTTTGGAGTTTTCAGTGTTTGATTATATTATTTAAATTTCTTTGTTTATTTATTTATTTATTTATTTTGCTAACACGGAAGAACCACATGACAGCGAGTGCTCATCATCTACCAATCTTTTCACGATGCTTAAAAGCTATTCAAGAACGTCGTTGAAACACTATCAACACATAAATCTAGGTATTTATAATATCTTTAATATATTAAACATATCATAGATCTTAAAATATGCATGCTCATATGTTTATTCAGTTTATGTATTAAAGTATGGATATATGTTTAATTTTAATATTGATGTCTTGATATATAACTAAATTAATAGCTTTGTTAGAAGCAACTACTCAAGTTCCAATATTTGTATTCAACCCGATAGTGGTTTAGTTCCTTCTTCAATCTAGGGTTGTCAGGTTGTTAGGAGAAGTCTTGGCTTGTAGGGTCAAGGTGATTAGTTCCTCAAAAGTCTAGGGTTGTTAGGCTGTTTGGGAAGACTGACTTGGAGGGTTAGGTGCTTTGTAGTTCAAGGTATTAGAATTAGTGGGTTAAAACTTTATGAATGAAGGGAATGGATGTATCGAAGTAAGTGGTGAACTAGGATAAACATATGTGTCAAATTAATTATGCTTTCATTGTTTAATGCTTCTGAATCCGATTGTTTCTTATATGAGTAATTCATTAAAACCAACCGACCTTTATCAAATTAGCAAAAAATTATCAACTTTATCAAACACAATACAACTCCCCTTCCCGTGTTTGCACCTTCAATTGGCATCAGAGTTTGGTCTCAAGGCTGAGCACTTTACAGTGTTTGAGGAAAGATCCAAAGGTTCAACATGTTTTGATTTAGTGATCTGTTTCACTTTGTGACTACAAAGGCCGCCACAAATTCCTATTTATACATTGCACTTTGTGGCCACCCATGCCGTCACAAATGCATGATTTTCTGACCGTTAAGGCCGCCGCAAATTCCCATTGTACCGTTGGATTTTGTGGCTGCTTTGGCCGCCACAAAGGATCAACCATTTTCTATAAATATCACTCCACTCCTCTTATCATTTTTCATGTCTACCTTCACTCTAAAGCTTCTTTCTAAATTTTCTCTCCACCTTCTCTCTACAAACATTATTTCTCCAAACTTTTTCTTTACTATCTTGAATTTTGTAAGTTTATATTATATATTTAGTTTTTTAATTTTATTTTTGATTTGAAGTTATTTATTTAATTAATATTATTGAATTTTTATTTTGACAGTAGTGATATTGTGTTTACTTCGAAGAGTTCTCAACCTTGTGAAAGCTTCAAGCCAGACACTACCCGACATCAAGTTAGTATTTTATACATTTTAAATATAGATTAATAAAATATGTGATATTATAAATGTATTTATATTATTTTTAAAATATAGATTAGTAAAATATGTGTTATTATAGATTTATTTATAAAAAAAATAGAAATTATGTTGTTTATATAATATATGATAAATACAAATTTGAAATACATGTAAAACTTATTAATTTTAATATAAATATTTTTTTAAAAAAATATTATTATAATTGATGATATTAATATTTGCTCTTAGTTATTAAAAAGAGTTAAGTAGTTGAGTTCGTACAAAAAATTTATATACTTTAACAGTCTCTATTTTTGTTTATATATAAGGAGTTGTTTTATGACAAAATTCATTAAACATCATTTACAATTTTATTTTGGTTTATATAATTATAGTCTTGATAAAAATTTATTATATTGTTTGCAAATGCTCCCCTAATTGACATATAAAGTATGTCAAAATTTATATATAATGCTTTTGAAAAATAAATCAATTAAAATATAAAACAATATTGATATATATATATATATATATAGACACGCACACACATATAATTTATATATTTATTTAATTTTCAGAATAAACATTTATATATACACACATATATGGATATAGACCGTAGTTGGATGTACGATAGGAATTAATTTTCCTTGAAAGAAGGGTCTTAAACAACGTTTTGCAAACAAGGTTAAAAGCTTTCTCAATTTTACAAGAGGGTAGAAAATTGTCGAAGATGAAGGGGGAATGAGATGTTCATGTTGTTTATGTCGATGTAGACGATTTAAGAGTGAAGATGAAATAAGAGTGTATTTATATGCAGATGGATCTATGCGTAACTACTTGAATTGGATAATCATGGGGAAGAGTCTCCGACGGCGCCTAATTACTAATACACGTGTGGAGAATAACATAGGTCCTTCAAGTAGTACTAACATGTTCCGTGTAGATTATTATAACTATCAACACTTTGAGGTGATGAATGATATGATATGAGATGTTGTTGGGTTAATTTGTCATTCAATGAAGTTCAATATGACGATACCGATGGACTTCCGAATGAAGAAGCTCATAGATTTGATGGTCTTTTGACTCCAAACTCAAAGTTATCAATGTGTATTAGACTATTAGGTCTAAAGTCTCAATTTCATGTTCCTGACTTAGCTTTAGATTTGATGACTAAAATAATGCCAAACGCAACACCTGTTAGAGATGGTTTGTCATAAAGTTATTACGATACGATTAGTGTCAAAGTTAGGATTAGGTATCATGAGGATTCATTGTTGTGTTAAAGGTTGCATGTTGTATTATGACAATGAGTTTGGTATAAATGATGCAAACTTAGTCGAATATAAGTTTTGTCAACAATTGTAAGACCCTTATGTTGTAAAACCCTATAACGTTGTGCTCAACAATCCATGCCAATTACATGATGAATAACCAAAGGCGGAAGCGTACCTATGGGAATTGCCATTGATGAAATCCTGGGATGATGATGATAGAGCCAATGGGTTGTGTGATCTTCCTCATCAAAACACCCTGAAGACCTTGCTCTCTTGATGGGGATAGAGAGAACTAGAGAGTTTTCTCCTTTTGGTTTGTGAAACTGAATATTCTTATTGTGTTTGCCTTGGGGACCACTACCCCTATATATAACTATTATTAGTTATATCCCAAATTGCAGTATTTCTAATTCAACCCCTCATTAAATTAGAAACTGCCTAGTATCTACACTATTAATTTTCATAACTATTATGCTCTTTAGCCATAAACTATTATATATTATTTGACCCCTAGTTTATTGGCTAATTATATAATGACCCTAACACACTTTATTAATTAATTACATATGTGACCCATAAATCTTACAATCTCCCACTGGTCACACATGTATCCTTAGGAGTGTGTTAGACTTTATGACGTCAAAAATGTCATTATAATTACCTTGAGCATAATCCAAATTGTCCGGTCCATTAATCATATCAGCACATGGAACCAAAGAGGCTTTCGTCATAATAAGCATAACTAAACCCCTCAATGATCACATGTACTGACACAACTAAATGACATAGACCCATTATGAAAAGTGTAGCATGAAAATTACATGAAGTTGGTTAATGCATGTCAATTTTCAACTGGTCCTACTTTACCGAATGAGATCATACCATAACTTAAATGTACAAAGTAACCAAAACTGAATACTTTCAACTTTATTTCTGATCAGAAAATCCAAATACAATGTATTTGTACTTTACAATTAAACATAGAACATGAATTACATAATGGACGAAACTCCCACTAAAATCAAGATTCCTCAAACTGTAGCACACCCATGTGAGCAGTATGCTCATGAAAGACCTTGGGTGGTAGACCTTTAGTGAGTGGATCCGCAATCATGGAGTTTGTCCTTAAGTGTTCTATGGATATCTGTCCACTTTGTACCTTCTCTTTAACAACTAGGAACTTAATGTCAATGTGCTTTGACTTGGTTGAGCTCCTATTATTGTTAGAATACAGGACTGCTGATCTATTGTCACGATACAACTTGAGTGGTCTTTCAATCCCTTCAACTATTTGCAGCCCCGTGACAAAATTTCTCAGCCAAATGCCCTGGTCAGATGCCTCATTAATTGCTACGAATTCTACTGCCATGGTTGCTGAAGCAGTAAGACCTTGCTTGGCACTACGCCAAGAAACTGCTCCACCAGCTAACAGAAAGACATAGCCTGAAGTTGATCTTAAGCTGTCTTGGCATCCCGCAAAATTCGAGTCAGAGTATCCAGTGATCTCTAACTGGTCTGACCTCCTATATGTGAGCATGTAGTTTCTTGTTCTCTTCAAATATCTCATGACCCTCTTGGCTGCTTTCCAATGGTCTAGACCTGGATTGCTTAAATATCTGCCTAAAATCCCTACTATGAACGCTATGTCTGGACACGTACATACTTGGGCATACATAAGACTCCCTACAGCTGAAGCATAAGGGATCTTTTGCATTTCTTGAATTTCCAAACTTCCCTTAGGGCACTATTTGAGACTAAACTTGTCTCCCTTTGCAACTGGGGTGTCCCCTGGTTTGCAATCCTATAACCCAAACATTTTGAGAACCTTATCGATATAGCTCTTTTGTGACAATCCAAGAATACCTCGAGATCTGTCTCGGTGTATCTGAATTCCTAATACAAAAGAGGCGTCACCAAGGTCTTTCATCTCAAAATGCTTTGATAGAAATTTCTTAGTTTTGTGCAACATGCCTATATCGTTAGTGGCAAGCAGTATGTCATCAACATACAAGACCAAGAAAATATGTCTGCTCCCACTGAACTTTTGATACACACAATCATCAACTGTATTCATCTCAAAACTGAATGAGAGAATTACTTGATGAAATTTATGGTACCATTGACGAGAAGCTTGTTTTAGCCCATAAATGGATTTTCTTAGTTTGCACACCATATTCTTTGGGTCTCCCAACACAAAGTTTTCTGGCTGCACCATATAGATCATCTCATCAATGTCGCCATTGAGAAACGCTGTCTTTACACCCATTTGATGAAGCTCCAAATCAAAGTGAGCAACAAGAGCCATGATTATTCTTAAAGAGTCCTTCGATGAAACCGGAGAGAAAGTCTCTTTATAATCAATCCCTTCCTTTTGAGTATAGCCCTTAGCTACAAGACGTGCCTTATATCTCTCCACATTACCATTGGAATCCTGCTTGGGATAAGTTCCCAAACTGAATTGTCTTGCATAGACTTATACTCCTCATTCGTTGCTTCGATCCACTTATCTGAATGGGAATCTTGCATGGCTTGATGAAAGTTGACCGGGTCGTCTTTCGTCATGCCAACATTTTCCTCTACCTCATTGATAAATACTACATAATCATCCGAAATAGCACTTTTCCTTTCTCTAGTGGATCTCCGCAATGGAGCTGGCTCTTGAGGCACTTGTTCTTGAGGATCTTGAATTCGATCTGGATTTTGTTCTTCCTGAACAACCAGATCATCTTGAGTTTGTTCAATAATGGGAAAGTCAACTGGTGGAAGAATCAGTTCTGGAATTGTTACCGATTCTTCCTCAAAGACAAAATCTTTAACCTTAATCTTCGCCCCAAACTCAATATCCTCAAAGAACGTTGTCGTTCCCGTCTCAAAAATTGTTCTCAAATTAGGATCATAAAATTTTTAGCCCCTTGATTTTTCTGAGTACCCTATAAAATAGCTGCTAATTGTTTGGGGTTTAAATTTCTTTTCATTCGGCCTATAAGGCCTTGCCTCAGCTGGACATCCCCAAACATGAAGGTGCTTCAGACTAGGCTTACGCCCAATCCAAAGCTCATAAGGTGTTTTAGCCGCTGCCTTAGTTGATACTCTATTAAGAATGTATGCTGCTGTTTTTAATGCCTTTCCCCAGAGTGACTCGGGCAAGGTGGAATGACAAATCATACTCCTTACCATATCCTTAAGAGTCCTGTTTCGTCTTTCAGCTACACCATTCATGTTGGGTGACCCCGGCATAGTGTATTGTGGGACGATTCCACATTCCTCTAGGTATTTGGCAAATGGTCCCGGACGTTGTTCACCTGAACCGTCATATCTGCCGTAGTATTCACCACCACGATCAGATTTGACCTTTTGAATTCTCTTAGAAAGTTGATTCTCAACTTTTGCCTTAAAGGATTTGAACACGTCTATTGATTGGGACTTTTTCGTGAATTAGGTAAAGGTAGGCATATCTAGAATAATCGTTTATGAATGATATAAAATATTGTTGACCATTCCAAGAAGGAGTTGGAAATGGCCCACAGATGTCCGTATGTATCAATTCTAAGACGTCTGTAGCTCTATATGCGCCTAATTTCTTATCTTTAGTCTGTTTTCCTTTAATTCATGCTACACAAACGTTAAAGTCTGTGAAGTCAATGGAATCTAAAATTCCATCTGAAACAAGTTGTTCAACTCTATTTCTAGAGATGTGACCTAGACGCTTGTGCCAAAGCACTCCTGAATTGAAATTGTCAATTTTTCGCTTAGTACCACGTGATTCCACACTCAAGGTTTCATTATAGTTAGCCACAGTTTCCAACAAATAAAGATTATCATAACTAGAAAGTAAACCGGTTCGAACAACATTCGAATTTAAAGACAAAGTAAATTCTTTATTCCCGAATGAACAATAATATCCTGATTTGTCCAAATAAGAAATAGAGACCAAATTCCGTCTAAATGACGGTACAACAAAAGTGTCTTCTAAATCCAAATAATGACCGGAACTTAATAATAATCTAAATTTTTCTATGGCTTCAACTTCTACCTTCTTCCCATCTCCTACATAGATGCATCTTTCAGTATCACTAGGCTTTCGGAAGTTCAGGCAACCCTGCATTAAAACACTGATGTTAGTAGTTGCACCAGATTCTAACCACCAAGTGTTTCCTGGTACTGAAGCTAAATTAACCTCAAAACAGACCAAAGACAGAATCATACCTTTCTTAACACGCCAAACGTGATATTTGGCACAATCCTTCTTCACGTGTCCATGACTCCTGTAGAAGAAGCAGTTGTTATCCTTAGTCTGCTTCTTTTGTTCTGGACCCTTAGCAGCAGCTTTGTTCTTTGGCTCCTCAATTCTTTTCCTTTTGCCCTTGTCTTTAGAGATGCTAGTAAAGTGAGCGCTTTCAGTCCTATCTTGCTTCAGCCTGTCCTCTTCTTGCACACATAATGAAATGCGTTCATTAAGAGTCCATTTCTCCTTTTGAAAATTATAAGTCACCTTAAACTGACTGAATTGCGAAGGAAGAGACAACAATACTAAATGAATGAGTAAGTCATCTGACAACTCAAACTTTAGTCCTTTAAGCTTAGAAGCAATGTTGGACATCATCATAATGTGCTCTCTTATATTTCCCTTGCCTTGATACTTCATGGAAATTAAATTTTGAAGCGAAGAACTTGTTTCAGCCTTATCACTTTTTTCAAAGCGTTTTTCCATCTCAACAAGGAAATATTTAGCTATAACTATCTCATCCGAGACAGTACCTCTAAAGACCTCAGGAATGCCACGCTTTATGATCATAAGACTTATGCGATTTGAGCGATCCCATTTCTCGTACTCTAATTTTTCCTCAGAAGAACCAGAGTCTGTAGGAGTAGGGGGTCGATCAATTCTTAATGCAAGGTCTAGATCCATGCAGCCAAGGACAATCAGAACGTTCTCTTCCCATTCCTTAAAATATGTCCCATCAAGGACAGGAATAGAACTCAAATTTGCAGATATTGAAGCAATAGATGCTGAAAATTAAATAAAGAACGAAACATAGAAACTCACATTATAGGAAAATAAATCAATAAATAAATACATATGTTTAAATCATGGAATTTAACCCATCTCAAGATACCCAGTGCACCATTGGTGTCAAGTCTTTGGACAGTAACACCAACTGCTAGTGGTACTCTTGTTGCAACGATCAACTATTGACAATAAGACATGTCAAACAAAAAACCTTCCTTTGGGCCGATTTACTGCTCACATGTATACCAAATGATTGTCACACATTTATCATTGCAGGTGTACATGTAATTCTACCAAATATTAACCTTCCTTTGGGCCGATCAATACTCGCATGAATAAACATATACATAGCTATTTGACACTCTTCACGAGAAATTTAGACAAGAGAGGTCACTTTGGCGACGTCAAGTTTCAATTAACTCATTCGAAATGTCAAACTTGACTTGAACATATATTTATTATATCCAAATAAAACAATATTTAAAAAAAAATATTGTTCACTAATATAAACTGTGTTTCATTAGTATTTGATAATTATTGTTTTATCAAAAAAATTGATAATTATCAAAAAAAAAAAAAAACACTATTGCAGGGCAGGCTGCTTGCATAAGAGATTAACAATGCAGAGGTAGAAGAAAGAGAGCATCTTGATACAGATACAATGAAACAATAAGCCATGGCAATGAAACAAAATATTGAACAAAATTTCATGGCATTGTTCACGATTCATTAATTGTTCTAATCATCCAAAACAATCAACAATTATAGAAAATCTTTATAGTAAACCATCAATGGCATATCAACACGAAAAAGAAAAAAAAATTATAACCGGAAACAAAAAAAATATGGATTCCATAATATATATATATATATATATATATCCAAATTCCCAAATTACAAACCCTAAGATTTCAATCATGTCAAAATTCCCAAATTGAATCCTAAAACAAAGGCAATAACCAAATTTCATTATGAATTAAACATGGTAGGCTCTGATACCAATTGTTGGAAAACCCTATAACATTGTGCTCAACAATCCATGCCAATTACATGATGTATAACCATAGGCGGAAGCGTACCTGTGGGAATTGCCATTGATGAAATCCTGGGATGATGATGATAGAGCCAATGGGTTGGGTGATATTCCTTAGCAAAACACCCTGAAGACCTTGCTCTCTTGATGGAGATAGAGAGAACCAGAGAGTTTTCTCCTTTTGGTTTGTGAAACTGAATAGTCTTATTGTGTTTGCCTTGAGGACCACTACCCCTATATATAACTATTATTAGTTATATCCCAAATTGCAGTATTTCTAATTCAGCCCCTCATTAAATTAGAAACTGCCTGGTGTCTACACTATTAATTTTCATAACTATTATGTTCTTTAGCCATAAACTATTATATAATATTTGACCCCTAGTTTATTGGCTAATTATATAATGACCCTAACACACTTTATTAATTAATTACATATGTGACCCATAAATCTTACACCTTAATTTTAAATTCTGATTTATGTATTTTGGGGAATTTTGTGTTGAATTTATGAGGCTTTTTTAGCCAATTTTATGGCATTTTGTGAGTTAAATCTCAAAAATATCTTTTTGGAGACCCGATTAAAATTATTCGTCAATGAATAATTTTATTTAATTACGGTGAATCTTTTGTCGAAGAAAAAAAAATTCTGAGATGCAGTATTTTCAGAAAATTTCATCTGCCCATTGAATTACGACGAGATTAGATATTTTTCTGAAAAAAATAGTTTGTGATGTGATGCGAGGTGGCAGGCGCAATGATGATTTTTACAAAAATATCTAGATATTTGTAAATATCTAGATATTTATTATTATTATTATTACTATTATTTTAATATATATATATATATATATACATGGAACGACACAGGGAGGAAACAAATCCCGTGAAGCCATGCCTCTCTCTTCCTTCTACTCATTCCATCTTTCTTTCTTTGTTTAAAGAAAGACACAGACCAAGTGTTGCTAGAAAACTAAAACACAAAATACAAACTCTCATTTTTCTCCTAGATCTAAGCTTCATTTCGAGAAGTGACAGAAGAGAAAGTTGCTCATTACCACGCTGCGGTGCTAGTGAGCTAGTTTTCGACACGACGTCACGAACTTAAATTTTACCGGAATTAATCGCGGTGCCGTAATCGCTTGTTAAATCTACAACGGAGGTAAGGGCTCCTTCCAAACTTTTAGTTTTCATTTAGGAAATTATTTGTGATTTTATGGAAAAGAAATTTGATGTATTTGAGGTGTGATTTTGTGAAAAATTAATTTAATGTGATTATGTGTAATTTAGTGGAATTTAAATTTGAGGAGTGGTTTGTGGTGATTCAAGGTTGGAGTGATTTATATGTTCATAATTATTATTATGAATTTTTGAGATGTGATTTATTTGTGGATTTTGTAGAAAATGAATTGATGAAATTTGGTGGTTTATGTGTAAAAATGTGGAGTTTTGAAATTGGGTGAGTTATGTTTGAATTGTTGAAATTTAATTGAGTTGTTATATGTGTGTTGTGGAATTGAATTGATTGTTGTCGATGTGAATTGGCTATCATTAAATTTGATGAGTTTGAGTTACATAATGAGTTATTTTCAAATAAATGAGTTTGAACTGAAATTGAAATTTTACAAAAAAATTAGCGTTGTTAAAGTTGTGAAAAAGTTCAAATTTTAACTAAGTTAAAGAATTTGAGCAAAAAGATAGATTGAAATTAAAAATGGTTAGAGTTCAAAATGTTACTCTTTTAATTACTCTTTGATTGAGTTTAAAAAGAAAAAAAGTTTTGAGTATTTTATTAACTCAAAAATTTCGGTGCTTTAATAGTTGAGTGTGTGTATGAGAAATTCTGACGATATTTGTTTTATTTAGTTTTAAGTAAATAATATAGATTATTTGGTTTTAAAAGTTTGATGTGTCAAAAAGATTTAATTTTGGGAATTTTGTTGTTGTTGGATTAATTTTATTGTGAACAAATTGTTATAAATATTTATGTTTATGTAGTTAGCTCCTTGAGTCTCGAAGAGGAATCGAGACCGTTGGCACCGAGTTAGCGGTGGGGAGAACTCTGATATATTAATGTTGTTGTGGTGATTTATGGTTGAGACTTTGGGAGATTGAATATAGTGATTTATGGTTGAAATTTGGGGAGATTAAATTTGGTGATTAATGTTTGAAAATTTTGGAGATTAATATGGGTGATTTATGTTAAATTTGGGGAGAATTAAATTTAATTTGATTATGTGTTCATAATTGATATTATGAATGTTTGATGTGTGTTTGAGGTGTGGGTTGTGGTGATTTACGATTGGTGTGATTTATGTGTTCATAACGATTATTATGAATTTTTGGAGATGTGATTTATATGTGGTTGTGGAAATTTTAATTGGTGTGAATAAATATGTTGAGTATGCTCTGTGTTGTATTTGAAAAATCATTAGTGTCAAATGAGTATTAAAAATGGGGAATATTTTAATAGCTGCATTTACTTAATGATTTTGGTGAAAAGAGTCAGAGTATGCTCATGCATTTCATAGTACATGGTAATCGCGATGGGGCCATGGTGATAGTGGTGACCGTGATGGGCCACGAGATGATGCCATGTGATATGTTGGTTCATCTTATCCTTGCGGGGATTGTCGCGTCGTGCTGATATGTGAGAGATTGCACTCTAGAATGTGCTGATCTGTGAGCGATTGCACTCTAGAAAATTGTGCTGGTCTGTGAGGGACTGCACTCTTGTATGTCGTGCTGGTCTGTGAGAAACTGCACGCTAGTAAATCGTGCTGATCCATGAGAGATTGCACCTCGGTAATTAGTACTGGTCTGTGAGAGGCTGTACAATTATGATTTACGCCCCTCGAGGAGGGTTTTGCCGGAATCATGCATTTTGGCATATACGCATTGCATTACGGTGCTCGGCACGCAAGTCATGTTTGTTATACTTTGACGATTGTATATACATATTCGGTTGTTGTTGTGATTTATTGTAATTGCTTTGAGGTGTGAAGTTGGGTTGATTAAGTTTTGATGTATTTATGTTTTCATAATTGATTTAATGAATATTCGATGTGTGAAATTTGAGATGTTAATTTGTGGAGATTAATTTGGTGTTAATTATGTGTTCATAATTGATAATATTAATGTTTGAAGTGTTGATTGATTTAGAGCTATTTTAGAATTGAAAATCTGCATTTTCTCAATTGTATTCGGCTACGACAATACAGTCTGTCAAAACTTCATTTTTCAACGTTGTTTATGCATTTTTGGACATATGAAAACCCTTTCGAGGAGTATGCTAAGACGAAAGGTTCTTTTGAGCATTTGAAAATTTAAGAATTTTGCTATGTGATATTTGTTAATTTCGGTTGGTGACCTTTACAATTATTGTATTATTGTGGAAATCTGGGCTTTGCCCTCAGATGAGAAACAGGATCATCCTACCGGTTAGTATCCTGTAGATGGGGAGGTAGTTGGACACACCAGACTGAAGCTGTGTCAGGAGGATCTTGCGGGGCGTGTGGAGATCACTCAGGTCGTATAGTTTTGGTAGTAGGATCAGATTAGACGGTTGCATAGGGGCTAGAGGTTTTTCTTTTGTGGACGTATTTACTATATGTTGGAAGATTTTACCTATACTATTATTGTCAGCTTGACTTTTATTTTGATGGGTCTATGTACCACTTTTTGATGTGTCGTGGGGGAGAGTTAAAATTCTTGGGGCAGTGTTTTTGTATAGGTCTGCCAAGAATACCCCAGGGGTATGAGCTATGTCTGATAGACCTCATAGCCCTGGTGTATTTTGAAGTTTGAATACTTTAGATTTTTATTTCAAAAACTATTCCGCTGCTTGTAAATATTTGTTGACTTTGTCGTTATGTTACGACTTAACTATTTATCCAAAAGTATTTCTTTGTTTGTTTTCTTTGTTTTGAAAAAAAAAATACACTCGCGTTGTTTTAAAATCGGGGTGTTACAACAACCATGGTATGACCAAAGGAATAACTCTTTGGTAAGTAGGGGAAAATCAATTCCAAGGAAAGAAATGTTTTACCTACCTATTGTATCAAGATTGCAGATAATGTTTGCATCAATACAAATTGTAGGAAAGATGACGTGGCATTATGAGAATAGAAGAAATTCAGGTGACTTACGACATCCGTTTGATGGTCAGGCATGTAAACACTTTGATCAAATGCATCCTGATTTCGCGTTTGATCCATGCAATGTAAGACTTGGATTATCCTCAGATGGATTTACGCCTTACATACAAGCATCGTCTACTCCTTATTCTTGTTGGCCGGTTATTGTTACTCCTTACAATCTTCCTCCTGATGTGTGTATGTTTAAACCTTATATGTTCTTAGCTGCTGTGATACCAAGTCCTTCTAATCCTATAACTTGTATTGATATTTTTTTTACAATCTTTGATTGACGATTTGAAGAGGTTGTGGAGTGGTGTCTTGACATATGATATTGCTCGGAGACAAAATTTTATGATGAGAGCTGCTTTATGTGGACCATTAATGATTTCCTCGCTTATGAAATGTTGTCAGGATGGGGCACCAATGGTAAATTAGCTTGTCCTATTTGTATAGAACATACAAAATCATTTACTTTAAAATTTGGCGGGAAGACATCGTGGTTTGACTTGAACTATAGGTTATTACCTGCCGACCATGCATTTACAAGTAACAAAGCTGCATTTATGAAGGGCTATGCAGAAAGTCTAGGACGCCAACTTAAATTGGCATCAGAATAAGTTTGAAATAAAGTAAAAGATATGCCAAAGGTTCATGTTGTTAATAGTGTGACTTGTAAACCACAAGGTTACGAACAATGGCACAATTGGACAAAAAAAATGTATTTTTGGGGATCTACCATATTGGAAAGATAATCTTTTGAGACATAATCTCGATGTTATGCATATCGAGAAATTTTTCTTTGACAACCTATTTAATACTATAATGAATGTGAAAGGGAAAACAAAAGATAATGACAAAGCTAGAAAAGACATAGGTATATATTGCAGAAGACCAGATTTGTTGTTGGTGGAGCAAAACGGCAAGACTCTAAAACCTCGTGCGAATTACACTTTATTTACTGATAAAGCCAAATATGTTCATCGTTGGATCAAAGAGTTGAAGACGCCTGATGGTTATTGTTCTAATTTGGCAAGATGTGTTGATGTAGAGAATGAGAGGATGCATGGGATGAAAAGTCATGATTGTCATATATATTTAGAGTGTTTACTTCTTATTGCCTTTAGTGCTTTACCGACACATGTATTGAACCCACTTATTGAAGTGAGTAAATATTTCAAGAATTTGTGTTCTTCAACACTCATTGATAAAGATCTCTTCAAGATGGAAAATGACATTACGATGATTCTGTGTAAGTTTGAGAAAGTATTCCTTCCTGGGTTTTTTGATTCCATGGAACATCTCTTAGTGCATCTCTTAGTGAAGCTAGACTTGGTGTACCAGTTCAGTATAGATGGATGTATCCGTTTGAAAGTTGATTTTCAATACACTTGATTTTCAATATTCATACATACATACAAACATATATATATATATATATATATATATATATATATATATATATAACATTCCCCATATATAAGGTCATCGATCAGGGCATTTTTAACTATAGGACTATCATCTGTTGATAAACATTCAAATTTCCCATTATGGTTTCAACAACAAGTACATCTCGAAGAACAAATTCCTATCAACATCCACTTGAGGGACTTATCTATGGGCCCGAGTAGAAGTTTCAAAGAATGACACACCCATTGCGTCAATGGATACAAATTTCACACTGAATCTTGGACCGAAGGAAAAGAAGCAATTAATAGTGGAGTTTGTATGAAAAGTGTGTCTGATAGTGGTGTAATAGAAGATTTCTACGATATAATTGAGCATATTTACGAAATTGACTATACGTTCCTAGATTATGTGAAAAAAGTGGTGTTTTACAGTAAGTGGTTGGATCCATCTAGCAGAGGATCTAAGATCAATTTGATATCCAACACTGTAGACATTCGTATGAGCAAAAAATGTCCACGGTTTGATCCATTTTCCTTGGCCCATAATGTGAGACAAGTGTATTATGTTCCTTATCCATCAACTATCAAAAGCAAATAAGGTTGGTGTGCTGCAATAAAAACAGGACCAACGAATGGAATCGAAGAAATTGAAGCAGGTCAAAATAAAGAAGATGCATATCAAATGGATGAAATGTTAAATTTAGATCATGTGATTGGAGATGAGACTATTAGTCAACTTTGTCATGAGTCAAACATTGGAGAAGAAGTTGATGAACAAGAAAGAAGTTGATGAACATTGGAGAAGAAATAAAAACATCACGTGGTAAGAAAAAAGTTGTTAAACCACGTGTTGTTAATGACTCGTCTCTCATGCCGATGCCGACGAATGGTACTAGTGGTGGAGCTATTCCTCTATATCCAGAGGTCCCTATAGAGTCTTATACCATAGACGAAATAATGGAACTCGAATGTGTTGATTGCTACAACCGCATTGTAATTATTCCAGAAGAAGATGGGTATGTGAACTATTTTAAATTATGACCATTAAATATTTCATTATTGCCAAGTATTGCATTTTAAATTATTTTATTAATTAATTTTTATATTTAATGTGCATGTAAACTTTGAAGATATCTTCCTTTTAAATCATCTGCAAAGGCAATTGTTGAAGTCATACAAGAGAATTATAAAAACACCATGGTTGTCTTGTGGTGAGATAAAAGAGGATAAGACACCTCAATTTAGTGAATTTGATCAATTTTTACATTGTTTCAAAGTAAGCCATTAGATTGATTTATTTAATTACTAATTATACATTTGATTGCATAATTGAATTATGTTTTTAATATTTTTTAAATTTAAACAAACAACAGAAAAAATGTACTTGAAAAAGAGAGCATAGTGCTGCAGTTTTGGCTTCTTTTGACCATCGTTTCTCCAAGCCTCTGTCATGTATGTTGGCGTACGCACGTAATAAGGGGGAGGAAAAACGGCCGAGTTGGATTAGTGAAAATGTTTGGAGTGCTTTGTGGAGGAGATGGAACGCAAATGCTTACAAACAGAAAAGAGAAAAAACAAAGATTAATAGAGCATCTTAAAGGGGTACCAATACTCATAAGGGAGGGTCCATATCTGTTGAAGAAATTAAATATTATATAGTAATTACTATTTATAATATATATATCTATTATTTTATATTCAATTAATCATCAAATTTCACCAATTAAACTTGATATTAATTTAATATTTTAGAAATAACAACTTGGAAGGGAGGTCACTCAGGCAGAGATACATCGCTATCTTCATGTTAATCCTAAAACAAATGAGTATAATGATGAATTATCACAAATGATTTAGGTAAATATATATTTAATTAGTATTTAATTAGCCCTCTAAATTATTATATATTATTTAATTTTTTTAATTTTTAGTTTTTTATATAGGAACAAGTTCAACAAGTCATGAAAGAATGAGATGATCATCATGCTACTATTCCTCCTGCTCAGCGAGTAGGTCTAGTGCAGCGGAAACAATATGAGACCGCAAGTTTTATGAACATTAGTGGTGGAAAGTACAAAGGGCGTGCGTTGGGTGCCGATAGTTTATCGTCAACATTTGTGAAAGGTCCAACATGCTATATTCATACGGAGACGTCTTTTTCTTATGCTAATACGGATCGATCTCATCGTCCGTCGATAGATAATTTTGACCAGTTAATGGAGCAATGGGCAAGTGATCAAGAAGAAAAGACACAATAGCTGACAAGCGGCAATTGATAAACTAAATGAGGAATGGAAACAGTAGCAACAAAACTACTCTGAATACTCCCAGCAGTAGCAACCGCCTCCAAATTTCCAACAGCAACACAAGGATCATCCGAACTCTGCCTACCTGCCACAACAACAGCCAATGTTTCAACAACAACAATATTTTAATAATTATCAGTATGTTCCGTCATCTTCACATCCACTTCCTTAACCTCAATCAGATCAAACTCCGTATCGACCAACTATGCCAACAACTGGCTTGATCAAACCAAATTTAAATCAACCTCAACCAGCTATGGCTCCTCCTTCGTCTAGTGGTGGTATAATTGAAGATGAAATCCAATTTCAAACCATGATGTCTCCTCCAGCACAAATTAGTAATACTTTTGAGGGAGTTCTGTCGTCGTGTAACATTCCAACAAATAATGATGGAGGGAGTGGAGCTGATCAGAGTAATTATTACGATTATTGATGTATTTGAATAATTTCATAATTTTATTTTTGATTTGTATGAACACATTAAATCTTGTCCTATTTAATTATGCATGGTGTGTTTATTTTTTGAGTTGTAAGACATGATTTATTAATTTTGAAATATTTTATTTGGTTTGGTAGTAATTTCTTTAATTAATATTAATATTATATTTTTATATGTTGGTATTTATGGCCTCTATCTTTAGGATGTTTTATACAATGTTACTAACAATATTATCTAATATTTCCTAAGTTATGAACTTAATATTAAAACCAACTTGTTTAATATTAATTCCAATTCAACAGTGATAAATTCAAAAACTTATCAAGATAAAGATTCAAATACACATGTATTATCAATATAAGAGTACATATACAATGCTTATTCAAAAGATTAATCAAGACAAAAATTCACCAATACAAACATTCAAGACTAAGCATTCATGCAATATCAATATAAAGAGAAGAGATAAAGGAAATCGTGCACCAAGAATTTTATACTGGTTCGGCTATCAGTATGACAGCCTACATCCAGTCCTGAAATCAACAATGATTTCAGCCTTTTCACTAGAATTGACTTGAGTACTTTTTACAGACTTTCCAGCATAACAGCCTATCCATCCAACTCAACACCAACTTCTATTACAATACCAACTTATCCATAAGAGCTACTCGCCAAACCCTCACGAGATCAAGTTGAGACTTCTTCTTGATGAACACAAGCACCAAAACCGATAGCCACCAGTTTACACCACTGGATTTTCCAGAACTTCTATACAGATAGTTGTTCTTACAAAAGAGATAAAAGAAGGACTAATAAGATTCGACTCAATCACAATAGAAGATCTCACACACTATTTGCCAATGTAGTTTTAGTGATCTTTGACAATCTTTTCAAAGTGTATTTTAGTTTTGAGTTTGAGAGAAAAGTGATTGCTATGTATGTGTGAGTTATTCAAAACGTATTCAAAAGTTATTATTCAAATATGAAAAATTGTGATTGAATCAGTTTATATATTTTCAGAAAAACATCAGATAAATCGATTTCCCAATCGATTTCATTAAAGTGTAATTCCAGCTTAATCGATTTCCTAATCGATTATTGTGTTTCTTGTTTTTCTTGAATCTTGAAAATATAGGAACTAATCGATTTGCCAATCGATTCTTTTAATGCATAAATCAGAAACTGATACTAAGTGTATATCAGAATCGAATGAATAATCGATTATATGTGTTTTCTTCTAACAACGAGATCAAAACAATCGATTACTCAGTCGACTCACGTTCAATGACATAATCGATTTGGCAATGGGCTGAATTCTCCCTGTAACTCAAAAATTTACTCCAATCGATTTGTCAATCGATTTGACTGATCACAATGACTCAGATGTTTTACTCCAATCGATTTGCCAATCGATTTGGCTTGTTACAGTAGCTTAGTTATTTTAGTTGAAATCGATGTGCCAATCGATTATGCAATATGTTTCTGATGAATGATTAACCAGTTATTCTTTCAATCGATTACCTAATCGATTAGTGCAAAGCTTGCACCTTAAGAAACTTAGTTCAATCGATTGTCCAATCGATTTCATTGATCACAGAGGCCATGTTTGATGAAAAAGTATTTTAGTAATCGATTTGCCAATCGATTAACTCAGTACGAGCTTGGTTTTCTGAATTACCAAATCGATTACTCAATTGATGTGCAAATCGATTGTCCAATTGATTTGTTAAATCCCAGAACACAGATTTTAATGAAAACCTTTAACTAATCGATTTCCCAATTGATTAACTTAGTGAGACCTTTATTCTGTGAGTCAGACAATCGATTGCCCAATTGATGTATCACTTGATTTATTACTTGATTGATTAAAACTTGTTTTATGATTCCATTGACAGATATTATATGAGAACTCATTATGATTAAGTCTACCTAATGGACACTATTAACACTAGACACATTTATACATTATTCTTCAAGCTGGTAGTACATCATCCATCTTTGATTGATTGCTTGACTTCCATGTTTTGTCCAAATGTGTAGTGTTGGTTCATTTCCTGAAATATTCCTCAATTCAAACCACTAGATCAATCAAATAATGCATGTATATTGTATGTTTGGAATTTATATCAAAATCATGATCAAGGAGGCATATGTCTAGCATTCTCCCCCTAGCATTCTCCCCCTATATCAAAGTCATGATCAGGGAGTCATATGTCTTACATTATATATAGTAGTTATTTTAATTTTTAAATTTAAAATTAATTTACATAATATATTTTAAATTTAATTTAAATTTTAATAAAAAATTGTAATATTATATTTTAAATTTAAATTTTTAATTTATATTGATATTAATTTATTATATATAATATATTTAATTTAAATTTAATTTAATTTAAATTTAAATATTATTTTTTAAATTTAATTTAAATTTTAATTAAATTACAATATTATATTTTAAATTTAAATTGATATTAATTTATTATATATATTTTCATTTTTTAATATTAATTTCGAATTTAATGAAATTAATTTCGAATTTATTATATATATTTGTGGCTGTCTAAGCCCTCACAAAATATTTATTTTTTTAATCTGGTTCATCTTTGTGGCGGCCTAAGCCCTCACAAAGGGACACATTTTTTGCGGTCTAGGCCCCCACAAAAGTCTAATTTTAACTATCAGCTTTACCTTTGTGGCTGTTTTGGCCACCACAAAGGTTTGTGACCACCTTATTTGTGGCTGCCTAAGGCCGCCACAAATGTATCCTTTATGGTTGCTTCCCCTCCTTTGTGAGGGCTTTTAGCCCTCATAAAACCAATGAATTCTTGTTGTGATAAAATGCAAATATGAAAACTGATATTGCTTAACTTAAGGCTAAAAATCAAACTCTGAATAGTAATTATAGTTCAACATCAATTGAAAATACCATATGCAATTATGATAAACATGAAGAAGTATTTAAAGATTTTATTGATAATGGTATGGAAAGAAGCAAATATGCATATATGATTTATTGGGTTAGTAGGAATGGTAAAAGAGAAATATGATTTCAAGAAAAAGTAATTATATCTAAGTTTATTCCCTCTGATGATTTATGTATTATTTTCTATGAGAAAGGTCACACTAAAATGTATTGTCTTATGCTAATGACATGGAAAGACAAGAAATCTTTAACATCTAAAAACCATGACCCAACTAGATTTTGGTACCAAAGGATAAAATTGGTTATGTTGTATGTGTTCTAAGCAACCAAATTGAAACACCAGTCATGGTGCTTGGTCAATGGATGCAATTTGAAACACCCTGAAGACAAAAAGGTCTATGTTCCAAGACCTAACAAATAGAAGCCAACTGACTCTGGTGGAAGAAGGAATGGTTAACATAATGCCTATCAGAACCAGAACCATATGATGAACAATCCAATCAAGTGTCAGATGAACAATCATAATCCAAAGACTTCTTTGAACACTCAATCAAGTTCTTCAAGACTACAAATCTGGATGGGTATTCAAATCCCTTCATCCAAGCTCTCTAATAAGAGAATATGCAAACGCCAAATCTGAAAACTAGAAAAGAAATAGGAAGAGGGTTTTCAGAGTGAAACTGAAACTATTAACATATAGGTGATATATTTCTTTAAATTAAATTGTTGTATGATATTGTGTTTACTTTGATAACAAGAAGCTTGATATTAAAAATCAAATGTAGATAAGTATTTTGTAGGTTCTCAAAAATTTAGAGGAACAAGGAGATCCACACAATCTAAACATTTCAGTTGAAATAGCATACAAGTTTGGTGTTTACGAAACAAGCAAAAACCACTAGAAACAAAACTAATGTTTTGGCTGTATTGATTTCATTCTTAATTATCTTATTTATATTATGTTATATAACAAATAACTTGAACTTAAAAAGTCAAAAAAAGTTGAGAATACTCTAGGTTTATCGAAACCATATGAAGCAGATGTAGAAATATTAGAAGATGACAAATCATCAAAGGATGAATCTGATCAAGTTAGAAACAATGAAGATAAGTTAGAAGGAAGATCTAGATGGAAGTACAATACATCTCATATCATGGGAAGTTCATGAGATTTGTTGACGATTAGATCATTATTAAGAGATACCACTTTCTTTTGCTAACTCTTGTCTATTGAGCCTACCACTGTTGATGAAGCATTGACAGATGATGGATGAATTCTAGAAATGAAAGAAGAGTTAAATAAATCTAAGAGGAATTATGTTTGGGATCTATTACCTAAACCATAGAAGAACATTATTGGAACTAAGTGGGTTTTTAGAAATAAGCTAAACGAAAAAGGTGAAGTGGTTAGAAAAAAGGCAAGACTTGTCGCACTAGGCTACATGAAAAAGAGGGCATTGATTGCATTGATTACATTGAGACTTGTCGAATAGCTTGAATTTCAATTGAGTATGGTGGGAGAACTTAAGTTCTTCTTAGGGATACAAAGTCAAAAAGGTATATATATTCATCAAACTAAATATACAAAAGAGTTTCTTAGGAAGTTTAAGATGAGTGATTGTAAACCTATGACTACACCAATGCACCCTACTTGTTCAATTGATAAAGATGATTAATGGTAAAGAAACGTTTTCCAAAAATCTATAGAGCAATGATAGGATACATAATTTACCTTACCGCTTCCAGACCTAATATCATATTTAATGTGCAAGATTTCAAGTTGACCCTAGTCCCAAATACATCCAAAAGGATGATACTAATGCCTATTGAGTCACTCATAATGATAACTCGGCTTAAAAGATTGGAGATATCAAGAATTAGGTTCAATGGGTAATAACAAGTCGTGAAGTGATATGAGATGAATATGCTATTATAAATCAAAGAAGCATGATTCGTGAAGCGATGATATGATAAGATATTAGAAACTATTATTGAGATCTATACTCCATATGGAGTGGAGTACCTAGCTACAAAATTACTCTTGATAGACCCAGCTTTGTGAATGTGGAAGTGGGGCCACTTCCTATGAAAATTTGAGGCAAAATTCCTAGAGCGTTCACTATACTGGGATAAACGTCCAAGGTCATTTATACACATGCTTTTGAGAATACACCCTATGAAAATATTGTGTGTGAGCTTGATGTCAGAGATAAAGTTCAAGGCTATGAGTCACTCTTGTTGAATTTGAATCTTGCTACGTAAAGGTTCAAGTCGAAAGACACATCTGTTTATGCACAATCTTATAGAAGCGTTTGAGGTTGAAGGTGCAAACATGAGAAAAGGAGGTTGAATTGTGGTTGTGAAAGTTGTTAACTTTTCGATAATTTATAAATAAATAAAAAACTAGTTCGGTTTTGGTGACTTACTTGGAGTAGAAGTAATCGAATTCAAAGGCATCAAACAATGAAAGCATAAATAATTTGACACATAGATTTATTCTGGTTCACCACTAACTTGGCTACATCCAATCCCCTTATTTAGAAGGCTTTAATCCATAAATTCTAATACCTTGAATTACAATGCACCTAACCCCCCAAGCCATTCTTCCCAAACAGTCTGACAATTCTAGACTTTTGAGGAACTAACCACCTTAACCTTACAAGTCAAGTCTTCTCTTAACAACGTGACAGAAGGAACTAAACCATTATCGATTGGATATAAAAGATTAGAACTTTAAATGTTTGTTTCTAACAAAGATGAATAATAATAATAATAATAATAATAATAATAATAATAATAATAACTCTTACATTCTAAGAAAAAACACGTAGAGAATATTTCTAATTCGAACAAGTGTTTCTCTCTTTGAACTTTAAGATTACTATTTTCTTGTTTTCGATGATTTTCTTCTTCAACCTTGAGTATCTATTTATGGTTAAAATTTGAGATTCAATTTAGTCCTTGTTTAATTATGAATTATACTTTTTTTTTTTCAGATTGAGTTTGTAAATATTTTAAACTGTTCTTGTTCCTATTTTGTTTAGATTAAGATTTTAAACTCTTCAGATTGCTTCAGTTTAGATTGCGTTTGTAAATTCTTCAGATTTATTTTGTTCATATTTCGTTGTAGATAAACCTTGATCAAATCTTGACCATATCTTCTTTTATACTCCTTGAATTCAAATATATTATTCGCATAAAATATTTTTGTTATCATTAAAACTCTAAGTATAAAATCAATTTGGTTCCAACAATCTCCTCTATTTTAATGATGACAAAACTTGTATTTTTTATAACAATTTTTCTTTATATTTCTTTGACACCCTTTAAAGAGGGCTCTCCTTAAGTCTAAGTCTCACTTTCTGTCCACTTTATCAAATATCATGGGGATTGTTTAACATAGACTTATTCACTTATATAATCGTTTAGAAAAGCACTTTTAACATCCATTTGGAATAATATAATGTTATTATTTGTAGCAAAAGAAAACACGATACAAATAACTTATAACTTTGCGAATGGAGCAAATGTCTTAGTGTAATCAATGCCCTCTTGTTGATTATAGCCTTATGCGACAAGTGTTGCCTTGTTTTTGACGACTTAACCTTTTCATTTAGCTTATTTCTGAAAATCCAATTGGTTCCACTAATTTTCTTCTTTGGTCTAGGTACTAGATCCCAAACATCATTTCTCTTAAACTCATTTAACTCTTCTTGAATTACAAGAATCCATCCGTCATCTTCCAATGTTTCATCTATAAAGGTAGGCTCAATTGATGAGAGTAAGCCAAACAAAGTTGTATCTTTTAGTGATGATTTGGTCCTCAAATGATCACTTGCACTTCCAATGATTAGAGTTTCATGATCAGATGACTTGTATTCCATCTAAATCTTCATTCTAACTTATCTTTACTATTTTTGACTTGATCATAATTATCTTTTTATAATTTATCTTATTCTTATGATTTGCTTGTATCCTCTTATTTTTTAAGTTCTTCTAGTTTATTTGCATCTGCTTCCTCTAATTCTAGTAAACCTGCACTATCATCATCTTGCTTTGACTTTTGAAGGTCATGCTATCTCTCATCGAATTTAACATGTATGGATTCTTCCACAATCTGAGTTTCTCTTTTAAACATTCTATAAGCCTTAGATCTTTCAAAGTATCCAATGAATGTATACACATTTGAGATCTAGAATCAAATTTACCGAAGTTATCTTTAGTGTTCAACATATAACAAGTACAACCAAATTATTTAAAATAAGAGAGGTTAGAATTTTTACCTTTCCACAATCATATGGTGTTTTATTCAATATAGATCTAATTAAGACTCTATTTTGAATATAACATGCAATATTAATTGCTTCAACCCAAAAGTGTTTTGCAACATTCATATCATATAACATGGTTTTGGCTATTTCTTGAAGTGATCTAATCTTTCTTTCTAGAACTCCATTTTTTTTGGGGTGTTCTAAGAAATGATAAGTTGTGAGAGATTCCATTATCATGACAAAAATTTTCAAAGAACATGATTTCAAATTATCCTCCCTGATAACTTCTTATTGTTACAATCTTAAAATCATTTCCATTCATTATTGGTTTGTAAAATGTGATAAGCACTATGTGGGATTCATCCTTACTTCTTAAGAATTTTATCCATGCCACCCTAGTGTAATCATCTACTATAACAAAGCGATATTTCTTTCCACTAAGAGAGGTTGTTTTCATTGTCCTAAAGAGATCTATTGTAAGAGCTTAAAGGGCTTTGAGGTAGAGACTGAGTTCTTAGAAGTAAATGAGTTCCTTGTTTGATTTCCTTTTTGACAAGCTTCAGACATAATTTTTTTTTTGTAACTAAGCTTAGGCCGATCTCTAACTAATTGAAGTTTGTTCAGTTTTGAAATTAATCTACAGTTTGCATGACCTAATCTTTTGTGTCAAATTAGTTTCTCTTCGTTTTACTAACATAAGAAACTTAACTTCTTATTTCTCTAGACTAAACAAATTTATCTTATAAATATTTTTTTGTGTTGGACCTGCAAAGAGTACATATCCATCTCTCTGAATACCTTGAATTACAAAGCACCTAACCCTCCAAGTGAGTTTTCCAAATATCCTGACAACCCGACACTTTTGAGGAACTAACCAACTTAACCCTACATGCCAAATCTTCTCTTACCAACTTGACAATTCCAAATTGAAAAAGGAACAAGTATTGTAAGACCCTAATCTCTTTTTATTATAAGTAATGTGTGAAATATATTTTTATTTTATTTTTTATAATTTCTAATGTGGTTGTTATTATTATTTTTGAAAAGTATATATGTGTATGACATGAAGTATTTAATTTGACTAAATATTTTGTAAAGTATTTGAAAAAAAATGCTTATAATAATAACAATAATAATAAAAAAGAAAGAAGATTGAATTGAGAAACATACGTTAAAAAACAAAATTACATTAAATTGGGGAGTGGATATTTAGGGTCTTAATGAGTTTAGGTTAATAACAACAAGTTCCCAACTCTAGTGATAGGAAAAAAAAACTGACGTCTCTCATTCTCAATCTCAACACTCATGACAGCCTCTTTGCAAGAAAGAAAGAAAAAGAAAAGGATTGGGAGAAAAAAAAGGAAAAAATTCAAGAAAACCTCTGAAGGATTTAATGATTCTTCTCCTCAAGTAAGAACTCTTTAATTACGATCATATTAACTTTGTCTAACCAATTTTCATTGTTAGTAGAACAAAATCCCTTTTTGATCTTCTAGAAAAAAAATTGATTTTTATGGTAAAATTGTTATTGTTGTTACCGATTAAAAAATTGATTTTAGTAAATTACTTTATGATGATGGATAGTTTTGAAATTGGTTTTTGATATTATTATTATTATTATTATTATTATTATTATTATCGTGTAGGAAAATCCTTTTTATTTTTAAAAGTAAAATTGTGATATGTAATTTATTT